>MDKH01154080.1:0-189425 GCA_005239495.1 Nicotiana undulata
TCAAAAATGGTGAAATAACATAACCCTCGGATTTTTGGAATATGAACAGGGATTTCCGCGCTTCGGTCCCTTTCACTGCACCTGCGGTACTGCACCTGCGGAAAAAGGCATCGCAGGTGAGGGTTTCACTTAAGCTGGACAGAGTCCCGCCTGCGGGCCTTTTGTCGCTGGTGCGGCTCCGCACCTGCGGAAACCCAATCGCACCTGCGGAGACTGGGAAGGCCTAGCCCAACCTCGCACCTGCGGCTAGAGGGCCGCTCTTGCGAATTTCCATCGCAGGTGCGGAAACACCAGAAGGAGCCTGGTTCAGCAATTTACCAAGTCCAAAATTCTTCCGTTAAGCATCCGGAACAACCCCGAGGCCGCCGGGACCTCAATCAAAACCACCAATTGACCCCAATACCTCATTCCAACTTAGTCGAGCCTTAAAAACATATCCCATAACTTCAAAATACCCAAAAATGCATAGATTCAAGCCTAAGAATCATAGGGATTTTCAAGAATTCACCCCCGACTCCGAACCACGTCTAAACTCGTACGAATGACCTCAAATTTTTCACACAAGTCATAAATGACATTCCAGGCCTGCTATCGCTTTCAGAATTCCATTCCGAGTCCGATATCAAAATCTCACCTATCGGCTGAAATCGCCGAAATTCTAACTTTCGCCAATTCAAGCCTAAATCTACGTCTGGACTCAAAAACACATTTCGAACATGCACCCATTTGCCCAAATCACTCAACGAAGCTAACGGAGTCGACAAATTTCCATTCCGTATCCGTCTTCACACAGCTCCTGCTCCGGCCCAATTCTAAGGTTAAAGCTCACCTTAAAGGACTATATGTCCAAAACACTCCCATTTTCATCACTCAACGCTCCAACTCGTTCCATTAACCGAATAAGACATGGGAGGAACAATTATCAGGGGATCGGGGCGGTAACTCTCCAAAACGACCGGCCAGGTCGTTACATAGTGGAGGTGGCTTACAAGCTTGCTTTTCCACCTAGCTTGTCGAGTGTGCATCCGATATTTCATGTTTCCATGCTTCAAAAGTATTTTGGCGATCCGTCCCATGTTTTGGACTTTAGCACAGTTCAGTTGAAGGTGATATGACTTTTGATGTGCAGTCGGTGGCTATTTTGGATTGGCAGGTTCGAAGGTTGAGGTCAAAAGACATAGCTTCAGTGTAGGTGCAGTGGAGAGGGCATCCTGTGGAGGAGAACACCTGGGAGACTGAGCGGGAGATGCCTAGCAGATATCCACACCTATTTGAGACTCCAAGTATGTTTCTAGGCTTTTTCGAGGATGAACGTTTGTTTTAGAGGGGGAGGATGTAATGACCAGGCCGGTCATTTCGAGAGTTATAGCCCCGTTTCCCCCATTTATGATTCATTATGTGTTACTTAGCTGTATTCTGTTGTATCGGGTTGGTTGGTTCAGGTCTAGAGTGGTTTCGGAGTGGAATGAGACACTTAGTCTCCTTTAGAAGTTAAGCTAGAAAAGTCTACCGGATGTTGATTTATGAGTAAATAATCTCATATTTGGGGTTTTAAGGTTCTGATAGCTCCATTAGGTGATTTTGGACCTAGGAGCATGCCCGTAATGTAATTTGGAGGTCCGTGGTAGAATTAGGCTTGAATTGGCGAAAGTTGGAAATTTGGTGATTTTGGTCAGCAGTGGAAAATTAGATATCGGGGTTGGAATGGAATTCTGGAAGTTGGAGTAGGTTCGTAGTGTCATTTTTGATGTGTGTGCAAACTTTAAGGTTATTCAGACATGGTTTGGTAGGTTTCGGCGTCGTTTGCGAAATTTGGAAGTTTAGAAGTTCATAGGCTTGAATCCGAGGTTGATTTGGTGTTTTGATGTTGTTTTGAATGTTCCGAAGGATCGACTAAGTTCGTATACTGGTATGTGACTTGTTGGTATTACTGGTTGAGGACCCGAGGGCCTTGGTTGTGTTTCGGCTGGTTAATAGATTCGATTTTGGAGTTGAGAATTGCTGTTTTGCTAGTTTTTGAACTTCTTGTGTTTTTACGCACCTGCGGATGGGGAGCCACAGGTGCGAGGTCGTAGGCGTGGAAAGGGGCTCACATATGCGAAAATTGGGAAGCCCAAGGCTATAGCGTAGGTGCGCAGGCTTGGCCGCACCTGCGAGCCCGCAAGTGCAAAAGTTGGGGAATTAAGTGAAGCTCGCAGGTTCGGCGTCTTGACTGCAGGAGCGGTCCCGCAGGCGTGAAGAATAAGCCGCAGGTGCAAAAAGCCTAGGCAGAAGGTATATATTGCACACTTCGCAAGTGTTGGTTCATTCTTCACCATTTTTATTCGGCTTTGGAGCTTTTGGGAGTGATTGGAAGAGGGATTCAAGGGGTTTTCATTGACGTAAGTTACTTGAGCCCTAATACCCGTGTTTATGGTAATTTCCCGTTGTTTAATCATGTAATTAGTGGAAATTAGGGATGAAAATGAGGGGCTAGGGCTTTGGAATTAGAGAGTTTGATTTGGGGATTTGAGGGACCAAGTGAGGTCGAATTTTGATAAATTTGGGATGGCTGGACTCGTGAGTGAGTGGGCTTTCTAGTTTTGTAACTTTTGTCGGATTTCGAGACGTGGCCCTGAGGGTCGGGTTTGATCCTATTTCGGGATTTTGGTCTAATTTGATAGTTTTTCTTGTGGAATTCATTCCATTATCGTATATTTATGGTAATATGTTGATTTTGAATAGATTCGGAGCATTTGGAGGCCGAGCCGAGAGGCAAGAGCATTGCAAGGTAGAGATTTGACTAGTTTGAGGTAAGTAACAATTGTAAATCTAGTCCTAAGGGTATGAAAACCCGGATTTCGTATTATTTTTACTATTTGAGGTGACACACATGCTAAGTGACAAGCGTGTGGGCGTGCACCTTTGGGGATTGTGACTTGGTCCGTCCCGTAGCAATTGTAGAGTTGCATATTTTATTGAAACTATATAATACCTATGTGTTTTAGAAAGAGTTTCTGTAAATTGAGCTGAATGTCATGTTTGGGCCTTGTTCCATTGCTGTTCTGACCCTTAGGGACCTTTCTTATTATCCTGTCACTGTTTTCGATTTAAAATCTATAATCAGTCATGGTTATACATGTTTACTGCATAACTCAATTTTATTACTATGTTTTGATGCATATAAATGTTGTTCTGAGATGAGTTCCCTGTTTTTACTGAAAGCCCGAGTGGCTTGAGAGGTTTATGACTGAGTGAGGCCAAGGGCCTGATTGGTGAGGATATATATGGGATTGGGCTGCACACTGCAACATGTTTGTTATAGGTTGAGGGCCTGAGTGATTTATGCCATGATTTGGCTTGATATAACGCTTGGGTTGAAAGAGCTCCTCCGGAGTCTGTACACACCCCCAGTGAGCGTAGGTACCTACTGAGTGCGAGTGCCGAGTGCCGAATGCTAAGTGACTGATATGCATGAGTGATGGTGAGGTATGCCCGAGGGGCTGTTACGAGTGATTGTGAGGTATTCCCGAAAAGCTGTTTACGAGTCATTGTGAGGCTTGCCCGAGGGGTTGTATATGAGTGATGTTTTGCCCGAGGGGCTTTTTATGATTTCATCATTTTTTCTCACATTTGCATTGAGCCTCTGTTGAAACTGTTGAAAAACATGTTTAAATGAGTTTTACTAAAACCTGGGGTTTAAACGAGATGATTTGACTCATATACTGATTTGAAAGCATGTTGTATTTTATTGAGATTTCATGATGTTGGCTTTATGTGTTTTACTACTCGTCACTACTGCTCAGTATTTATTTAGTGTTGTTACTTACTGAGTTGGTGTACTCAGTTTACTCCCTGCACCTTTTGTGCCGATCCAGGTGTTTCTGGACGTGGTAGCGAGTGTTGATTTCATCCGCCGTGGATCCATTAGAGTTAGCAAGGTAGCTGCCTCGTGATCGGAGCTCTTTTCTTCTCCCTCCTATCTTCATATTGATGTTTTTAGTTGCTTTATAGATTGTATTACTCTTAGTATTATTAGACAGATATTGTAGATGCTCATGAGTTGTGACACCCGATGTCGAGCATTTCTTTCCGCATTCTCGTTGTTTTGATTTTATTTATGAAGTCTTATTGCTAAATAGCTTGGAAGTTATCTTTAAATGGAATATTGCGTCATTTTTGGTTATGAGTTGGCTAACCTAGTACCGCGATAGGTGACATCATGACATGCTAGTTTGGGTCGTGACAGAGGTATTCAGAAAAGTGCCATCACTTTTTTCTCTTTTGAAAAAGAAGAGCGACTTCGTATGGACTCCGCAATGGCAGTAGGAATTGAAAGACCTAGAAAGGTACATATCTAGCCCTTTGTTATTGTCAAATTTGGGAAAAAGGGAACAACTGCTGATTTATCTGGCAGTCTCAGAAGTAGCTGTAACCTCCATCTTGATTCGGGAAGAAGAAGGCATGCAATTTCCTGTTTATTATTAATAAAATACTATTAGGAGCATAGACATGATATCCGCATCTCGAAAAATTGTCCTTATCTCTCTTTGTTGCCTGTCATCCAGTAGTCATTGTGACAACCTTTCCCTTAACAAATGTCCTTCACAAGCCCAGTTGTCGGGTTGGTTGGCTAAATGGGATATCAAAGTTAGTGAATTTATCATAGAATACAAGCTAAGGACCGCAATCAAGTCACAAGTGTTTTTCGACTTTGTGACTGATTTTGGTCCGGGATTAATGCCTTTTGCTACTAAAGAAGTAGTGCTGGTTTCGGGAATAATATTAGTAGTTTGGACCTTGTTTACAGATGAAGCATCCAACGTAAAAGGGTCCAGTATCGAAGACTAATCTTTGATTGCAGGACCCGAACTAGATAGGGTACTAGATTCTGAGGTGATCGAGATAAAGTGCGACTCCTAGATGGTGGTAAACTAAGTGTATGGAAATTTTGACACAAAGGAGGAGCGCATAAAACAATACTTGAACAAGGTTCAAGCATTACTTACGTGACTTAGAGAATGGTCAATCGTCCACATTTTGAGGGAGGAAAATTTGTAGGCAAACGCATTAGCTAATTTGGGTTCATCTGCAGAGATGAAATGATCTAATTCTGGTGCGCTTATGCAATTGATGCATTCAGTATTGGATGTGGATGGCTATTGTGATGTTAATTCAACAAACTTAATCTAGGATTGGAGGAACGAGTTCATTGAATATCTCAAACATGGTAAGTTTTCTGAAGAACCAAAAGCGTCCCAGGCACTGTGGACCAAAACAACCCGCTACTGTCTTATTCACAGATAGTTATGCACCAGGTCGTTCCAAGGACCATTGGCTCAGTGTCTATGAGCCTCAGAGGCAGACTACGTGATGAGCGAAGTCCATGAAGGAATCTACGAAAACAACTCAGGTGCAGACTCATTATTTCTCAAGTTAGTCAAGGCTAGCTACTATTGGCCCAAGATGGAATAGGACACAAAGATATTCATTCAAAAATGCGACAAGTGTCACCGCCATGAATAATTAATGCATCAACTAGTGGAGCTTCTGCGTTCAAGTAGTGTCGCGCCCCCTTTTTCTCGTGAAATTGGGTTTTGACATTTTGACAACTCCTTTTGAGAGGGTAAGGAAAGGAATTGGTTTAGAGTCACCACCTAACGGATTAAGGTGCATTAGGGCACCTAGAGCAGGTAACTCATATTATACCAGTTTGCATCACCAAAGATCGGGTAAGGTCTCAAATAACCTTGAGGGGAAGGTGTTAGGCACGCCTCGATGTCCACAACAGTGGGTCCCGGGCGAACTTAAATTAAGCGAATTAGTCTAGGAAAGTGAAGAAAACTATTTAATAAGGATATGGGGTACTAAAGTTTTTAGCCTATAGTATCACCCCGTGCAATATAAATAATACTTCATAACTCCTCCAGGACGGGGGTGTTACTCATATTATCCAGTGGGCACAAACTATCATCTTCTTCTACCCGATTACTATCTTTAAGTTATTACATAAAGTGCTCTTGTTGATTCTAGTTCGTTTCCTATGCGTGCACTACCCGTCCCTTGCGTATGGCCTTGGAGACATTAGGACCTCTATTTGGGATTCAAATAAAAGCAGATATGGGCTCTTGTTGACCTCCACACATAAAATAGCAAATGCACGCTATAGATTTGAAGGCTTTATTAATCTCAAAGTCATATAGGCAGGATATCTATGCAAGAAACAAGCGAGCACTAATACACAGAAGTGAGTATTAGGGCCTATTATTTGCCTACTAATTTTATTTAGTACAATATCTGGGCACTTCAGATAGTAATAGTTGCAAAATCCAGAATGGTTATTAAGTTCTATAGGCATATTGTCTAAGTGGTTGACAGTGACGATTGTATTCAGAATCAACTTTATAAGCGTAATCTCTATGAGTGTGGTGATTGTCATCCTATAGGCATGATTTCTAAGTGAAAACTGATTTAAACACTATAGACATGATTCATAACCTTGAATTTCCTTTTAATCCTATAGACATGCTTTCTAATTATTGAACTGATTTTAATCCTATAGGCATGATATCTATTATTGAACTGATTTTGATCCTATAGGCATGATATCTATTATTGAACTGATTTTGATCCTATAGGGATGATACCTATTATGGAACTTATTTTTAATCCTATAGGCATGATATCTAATAAAGCGATATATGGGCAGAAAACATATTGCCAGAAACATAGCTGAGCCAAATATTGGTCTTATAGGCAGGATTGCTAACACATATTTATTGAACAAATTAATGCATCATATCAGCAGGATTTCTAACAAAGTTGAGGTATTAATTCTATAGGTAGGATTTCTAATTAGTTATAATACAGAACTCATATGATTTATCAAGAATACCATAAAATTATAAGCACAATACATAACACAAATGAGATCCTATAGGCAGGATTTCTACCCGAATCAACAAAGAAAATAAAGACCCTTCCCAATTTTACTAGATACCCCAGAATCTGTTTGTTACAAAGTTATTACAGACCAGATTAGTAAATGAATTACATGAGAGTAATGCAGTAAACTATAGGGAGCCTTTATTAGGAAAAAATACACCTGGGCAGCCAGGCCTTTAACCATATCAACTCCAAGGCTCATTTCACAGGTACAGAACCACCAATAATGAGTGATTCACCCATAGAACATATAGAACCAAGTTTCTAGTGTGTTAAAGTTCCTAAGGGACTCAGGGACCCATGGAAATGCTCACACCAGAACCAAATACTCAGAAATGATTCAAAAGAGATTAGGAACCAATTCCCTGTGTGTCATAGTTCACAGGAGTCTCACATGGACCCTGAGCAGTGCTCACACTGGGGTGGTTGTGGATAGAACCTAAAGGACTGAGAGAATTTTAAAAAGTAGCAGCATATAAAAAAGGAGGCAGGGACACATTTTAAAACAATTTTGATTTTCAGAAGAAGGCCATCATAATAGAGTTTACAACACATAATTTGTGGGCATAGTTTCACTAAGAAAACAGATTGGCCAAGTTTGCAAATTACACAATTTTAAACAAGTCACAATCAGAAAAAAGTCCATGGTTAAGCTAAGTATACTCGCTGACATTTTAGGAAAAAATTGTTTAATCACAGAAACACTTAGGTAAAGTATCAACGTAAACAGTCAGATTATCACATGAATCCAAAGGGATGCAAGACACATTAGAAAGAAAGTTGTCAGAGCACATGAATGACAAAGAAAGGTTAAGAAACAATACCAATCTTTAAAGCTTTAGGATTGATTAACTAATTACATGCTAGTAGTACCCTAAGGATGCTAAGTCCAGGACAAGTTCAGAACTAGCATACACGAGACAAGTTAAAAGATGGTAAGTTAACATCTAAGAGGATTCATATTATTCAAAAGAATAGCCAATTAACAGTATCAACTATGGGACTAGATGAACTCATAGAAACATAAAGTGGTAGAATCATGCTCAGGAATTAAACATGCTGGTCGAACAACACATATTATGAAACCATAGTAAATAAAACGACAAAGGATAATGTCTTACCAGTTAGGCAGGGAATGCAAGAATATGCACCACAATAGTCAAGTCCAGAATCAATTGGCCTTGGCTTTCAGCCAGCCAAGACCAGAAACAAACGAGCAAGAGAATCAGAGTAAATATCTAAGTTTTTAGTGAGAGTATTGATAGTTCGAGTCTGCCTAAAGGGAAAGGGAAAATGGTTTAAATGGTGGTAAAAGTTAAAGACACAGACAAGGAAAACAACCAATCAATCTCAAAAGAAAAGAAAAGATCAGCATGCGAAATTGATTCGGAATCAATTTAGGAGAAGTCAAGCAACCCTAGTTTTTAGGAAAACTAATATTACCCGAATATACACAAAAATAATAACATAAGATGAATATAGACCCAAATAGAACTAGAATCAGAGAATCAAACTAACTTTGGTGCGATTTAAGAAAAATCTGAAAATCCTAATTTTAGGGTAAGACAAATATTGACAAAAATATAATAAAAACATGCTATAGTGGAATATAGGACGAATATGGACATAATAATTCTTAAAATTAGAGAATAGAACCTATTTTGGTTCGGCTAAAAGAGATATGAAAACCCTAATTTAGGGTAGGTAAGAAACCTCAAGAGATAGACAAATATTCGTACTTATAAAGATCAAAATGATGAACGCAGACGGAATAAACAACAGGTTAAGGATTTGAACCAATTTTGGGCCGATTCTTACAAGATCTGCTTGCCATATTAGGCAAGCAATTAGGTAATACCAAAAACGGGTAGCCAGTAGGGAGGAGGGGCTAATATGGTAAGGAGATGAGGAGGGAATCTCATCAGGGATGGGATTAGGGGAGTGATTTTGGGTGACGACAACTTAGGGTTTTGAGTGGAGAAGAGGAAGAGATGAGAGAATACAGGGGCGGCGGGTTTGGGTGAAGGCGAGTTAGGGTTAGGGGTTATATTAATTAAAATAGGGAGAGGGGATGTGGACCGTTGATCAGGTGACCGGGGTGGATTATAATAGACGGGTATGGGGATTGGGCTAACAGGGTTGGGTTAATTGATTCGGGCTAGGTATTTTGGGCTGGTGTATAGGGATGTTGGGCTTAGGAGTTTAAGTAGCTGGGCTAGGGTGGTCCGAAAATAATTAAGAAAAAGGCTAGATTTTAAATACCCAATTAAATTAGTAAATAATTTATAAAAAACCATTAATAAATAACAAAAAATATAACTTGTGCATGAAAATAATTTAAAATAATTACTTAACATTATAAAAATAAAAAAGTTATTTTCCGTATAAATAATGTAATTATGCACATATATGGGCTATTATTGCAAAATATGGAATTTTAGCCTAGGGATGCAAATATAATTATAATAAATACATAAAAAATATTTAAAGCTTAATATGGATATATATGATGAAAATTAAATGATAAATCATTATAGAAATTATTTATGATGTAATTAATAATTATTTATATAATAAAAATACAGGAATAAATTGATTAAAAGCCTTTAAAAGTTATAGAAAATTATAAAAAATGCTTGACACTATTTTTGAAGGTATATATGTATATTTAAAACATATGAGGTAAAATGTGGGTATCAACAACTGCCCTTCTTTACCCGGGAAGGATGAACGAGTTGTCGGGTAAAGAAATGATGACCGATTTTGACCGAATAAAGTAATTTGGAAGATATAGGTCGCACTATGGTTTCCGAGCTACCTACATATCCTTGATTTTACAAGAATCAGGCCGTGTGTAGTTTTGGATCCAACGGTGGAGTAAGCCGATAGAGGTGTTATAAGAATGGACAAGATGTTCCAAATATGGTTAATTGGGGTTTGAAACGGTTATGGGTAAATGAGACTGTGCAACGGATGATGAACGGTTATGTTTGAAATAATTTTAAGGATATGAACGTTGGATGGAAACCGGAGCAAAAATTACTCCTGTTAGGGGAACGGTTTCTCCTGAGATTACCTGCAAACTAAAGATACAACTGCATGCAAGTATGTATAAATTATTGCATAAATTTAAACATGATGCAAATTCCCTTCGGACCATGAAGACTCTCTTTGGACGGTGAGGATGGCGTCCTTAGACCATGATGTCCCGGGCCATGAATTGTATGGTAAGGGATTCGCAGGCCATGAAATGATGTTCACGGGCCATGAAGATGGTGCTTCCAAACCATGATGCCTTTGAATAATGATGTGCAAGATTGAGAGATCCTCAGGCCATGGCATGGTTTCTTCTGGCTATGAGGATGATGCCTTCGGACAAGTTGGCTATATATCAGCCCATGAGGTACAGAGACATGATGCTAAAGGTGATAACAAGACAAAGCTTAGTCTTGCGTAGAGTTGAGGACATATCTTAGCCCCGAGAGAAGAGAATAATGCAAGGTTTAGAATAGAGAAACACTAATACGGAGGGAGACAATGCTTAGTTTCATGCAAAGAGAAGGCAATACTTAGCCTTATGCAAATGGGAGGCAGGGATTAGCCTCATGAATCAATTGAGACAGTGATTAGTCTCATGCAAAGAGAAGGAAATGCTTAGCTTTATGCAAATTGGAGGCAGGGCTTAGCCTCATGCAGTAATTGAGACAGAGCTTAGTCTCATGAAAAGAGAAGGCAATGCTTAGCCTTATGAAAATGGGAGGCAGGGCCTAGCCTCATGCAGGAATTGAGACAGAGCGTAGTCTCATGCAAAGAGAAGGCAATGCTTAGCCTTATGCAAGTGGGAGGCAGGGCATATCCTCATGCAAGAATTGAGACAAAGCTTAGTCTCATGCAAAGAGAAGGCAATGCTTAGCCTTATGAAAATGAGGAGGCAGAGCTTAGCCTCGTGCAAGGATTGAGACAGGGCTTAGCCTCATGCAAGGATTGAGACAAGGTTTAGTATCATGCAAAGAGAAGGCGATGCTTAGCCTTATGCAAGCGAGGAGGCAGAGCTTAGCCTCATGCAAGGATTGAGACAAGGTTTAGTCTCATGCACAAGGAAAGCAATGCTTAGCCTTGTGCAAATGGGAGGCATGGCTTAGCCTCATGCGAATGTAAGAGTAAGAGTGGAGTATTCTCAGTTGAAAATGTGTTGTGTATAGCAATTGTGTTGTTGCGGAGATGCTTATGATGTTGACATATTCCTGCATCCAAAGAAAAATTTGTGAGTTTTGCGGGGGAGGTTGGTTTGTGACTTTTCTTCTTGCTTTGCCCCACTCTGCCCGGTTGTCCTGTTCAAGTCACCATGGGTAGCACTTGGCTAAAAAGTAAATTTTCTTTTTAAAAATATGCGTGTATAGTTTTTAAAGACATAGTAATATGAAAATTAGAAATCAGTTAGATGAACAATAACTGTGACATTATTAGAGACATTGCGACCTTCTTTGCCATAGAATTTTGAGGGTCCTCCTCAAAATTCTGCCCCAGTTAACTAAATGACCTTCTGGTTTTTCCGTATGCTGTTGTTGGCTGAACTTGCTTCGAACTTTGAGGGTCCTCTTCAAAATTTTGCCCTAGTTTTTTATTGTGGGCAAAATGGAATTTTTTTTGAATTGTGACCGAGCCCACAGGGCTGCATACGTATCCCCTCTTAAATGGGAATCAGGTCAAGCGTAGTTCAGTTACATCATATGAAGGAAAATAGTTTACACGTTCTATCTTTTGACTGTATCTGAATTGATAAGCTTTGTCCAGATTTCTCCATCCATTTCTGTGAGTATGAGTGCTCCTCCTGTCAATACCGTGTGAACCATGTAAGGACCTTGCCAGTTGGGTGAGAATTTACCTTTGGCTTCATCTTGATGTGGAAAGATCCGTTTCAACACCAGCTGCCCCGGTGTGAACTGTCTTGGTTTGACCCATTTGTTGAAAGCTCTCGACATTCTACTATGATAAAGTTGACCATGGCACACTGCATTCATCCTTTTTCAATCTATGAGGGCTAATTGCTCGTAGAGGCTCCTTATCCATTCCGCTTCACTGAGTTCGGCTTCTTGTATGATTCTCAAAGAAGGGATTTCAACCTCGGCGGGAATGACAACTTCGGTACCATAAACCAACAAATAGGGTGTTGCCCCGATTGATGTACGGACTGTGGCACGATATCCTAGTAGGGAAAATGGTAATTTCTCGTGCCATTGCTTGTGATTTTCTACCATTTTCCTTGGTATCTTTTTGATATTCTTGTTGGTATCCTCCACGACTCCGTTCATTTGAGGCTTGTATGCTATGGAATTCTTGTGCTTGATTTGAATGTTCCACACATGGCTTTCATCAGATCACTATTGAGATTGGCGGCATCGTCAATGATGATGGAATCTGGAACCCCGAATCCACAAACAATACGATCCCTTACGAAATCTGCAATGACTTTCTTGGTTACAAATTTGTAGGACGCAACTTCAACCCATTTAGTAAAGTAATCGATGACCACTAAAGTAAACCCGTGCCCGCTCGAAGCAGTTCGATTGGACCAATGACATCCATCCCCCAGACAGCAAAAGGCTAAGGTGCGTTGTTGCATTGAGTTCGTTTTGTGACACCCGTATCATGTCTGCATGTATCTAGCATTGGTGGCAATTCTGAACATACCGAATGCAATCTGTTTCCATAGTCATCCAAAAGTAACCGGCCCTGAGTATCTTTTTGGCTAGGACAAAATTGTTCATATGTGGGCCGCAGATTCCGGCATGTATTTTCTCGAGCAATTTGGAAGCCTCTATGGTGTCAACACACTTTAACAGTCCTAGATGGGGAGTTCTTCTATACAGAATTCCTCCTCTTTGTAACAAATGATTGGATAACCTCCGAAGTGTGCGTTTCTAAGTATGGTTTGCATGCTTCGAGTGTTCTTATTTTGCCAAATATTCTTTAATGTCGTGGAACCATGGATTTCCATCCGTCTCTTCTTCGACATAGTCATAGTATGCCAGTTGATTATGGATTCTCACCGGAATGGGGTCGATGAAATTCTTGTCCGGATGTTGTATCATTGAGGACAGGGTGGCCAATGCGTCTGCAAATTAATTTTGAATACTAGGGACATGCCGGAATTCTATCTTTGTGAACCTCTTCTTCATTTCTTGTAAATGATGTAGATACAGTAGTATTTTGGTGTTTTTTGTATCCCACTCCCCTTGTACCTGATGTACCAGCAGGCCTGAATCACCAATTACCAGCAGTTCCTGAACATTCATGTCGAGAGCCAAATTGAGCCCTAATATACAGGCTTCATATTCCACTATATTATTGGTGCATGGAAATCTGAGCTTTGCAGATACCGGGTAATGTTGATCGATTTCCGATACCAAGACGGCTCCGATACCAACTCCTTTAAAATTTGCAGCTCTATCGAAAAACATTCTCCAACCGTTATAGGTTTCAACGATGTCCTCTCCTACGAATGACACTCCTTCGTCAGGAAAATATGTTTCGGCAAGATGATTTGCCAACGCATGTCCTTTGACCACCTTCTGAGTTACATAGATGATGTCGAACTCACTCAGCAATATTTGCCACTTGGACAGCTTCCCGGTATGCATAGTCTTCTAAAAGAGGTACTTCAGGGATCCATCCTTGATATGAGGTATGTGGTATAGGCATAGAAGTAATGCCTCAATTTCTGAGCTATCCAAGTTAGAGCGTAGCAAGTGCGTTCCCATAGAGAGTACCTTGCTTCATAAGGTATGAACTTCTTACTCAAGTATATATGGCTTGCTCCTTTCTTCCCGTCTCGTCATGTTGTCCCAAAACAACCGGAAGCCTCCTCTAACACTGCGAGGTAGAGTAGTAGTGGTCTACCAGGTTCTGGTGGGACTAAGACTTGTGGTGTGGACAGGTATTCCTTGATTTTTTCAAAAGCCTTTTGAAAATCCTCGGTCCAACTGGCCGCGACATCCTTCTTCGGCATTTTGAAAATTGGTTCACATATCACTGTGGGCTGTGCTATGAAGCGGCTAATATAATTGAGGCGTCCCAAGAAACTCATCACGTCCTTCTTGTTCTTTGAAGGTGGTAATTCTTGGATAGCTTTAACCTTTGACGGGTCCAACTCTATTCCTCGGCGGCTGACGATGAATCCCAGCAATTATTCGGCAGGAACCCTGAATGCACATTTTGCGAGATTCAGCTTTAGATTGTACTTTCGCAACCGGTTAAAGAAATTCCTCAAGTTTGCTATGTGATATATGGCTTTCTTGGATTTGATGATAACGTCATGAATATATACCTCTATTTTCTTATGTATCATATCGTGGAAGATAGTTGTCATGGCCCTCATGTAGGTGGCCCGAGCATTTTTCAGACCGAATGGAATCATTTTGTAGAAATATACCCCCTCATGATGTAATGAAAGCTGTCTTCTCTACGTCTTCTTCGTTCATCAAAATCTGATGGTAACCCGCAAAGCAATCTACAAAGGATTGGAGTTCATGCTTGGCACAATTGTCGATCAAAATGTGTATATTTGGTAGTGGGAAGTCGTCCTTAGGACTTGCTATGTTTAAGTCCCGATAATCAACACGCACCCTGACTTTCCCGTCTTTCTTTGGAACCAATAGAATGTTGGCTAACCAGGTTGGGTACTCAACTACCCTGAGGACTTTGGCTTTGATCTACTTGGTGACTTCCTCCTTGATTTTTAGGCTCATGTCCGGTTTGAACTTTCTGAGTTTCTGCTTCACCGGCGGACACATTGGATTTTTAGGTAGCTTGCGAGCCACTATGGATGTGCTCAACCTTATCATATCATCGTATGACCATGCAAAGATATCCTCATATTCTTTCAGAAAACGAGTGTATTCTTCATTTTCTGATGGTGACAGGTGGATGCTTATGCGAGTTTCTTTGATGGTTTCAGAATCTCCCAAATTGACTATCTAGGTTTCATCCAGGTTGGACTTGGGCTTGTTCTAAAATTCTCAACTTCTCTGATAATTGCCTCAGGTATCACATCTTCTTCTTCTATTTCTTCTGAGTCACTGTCCTTGAGTTGCGTTGTCTAATTACATGTCACAGTCGTTGGTTCATCAAGATAAGAAATAGTAATGCTGTAGAGAGAAAGATATGAAAAAAATAGTACTAATAAAATATCAAGCCATTGGTAAATATTAAAATGTCAAACAAAGCAATTTTTAATAACTAAAATAATGTTTTTCGAAATGAAACACTGAAAATGTTGTTTAAAAAAAAATGCTCAAGAAGAATTGTTTTAAAAAATAAATGATGCTAACAGCCATGCTACCTCGGGACTCGTTGGGCCTTTGATGGTGTAGCGGTCCAGTTCTGGAGAAATGCTCCCCTCTCCACCGTCTGAATGGTAAGGCCTTCTTCCTCCTCCTCCTCCTCAACTATCACACTGCAATCCATATCTTCATCTTCTAAAAACAAATTCCTTAGCACAACCAAAGCTTCTTCTTCTTCGGACCCCCATATTGTATCGGCTTGATGAAAGGCCTGACTCAGATGCGGCACTGGCTGCTCAAGAGGGTAATAGGGACCACGCCATGGTGGCGACCGATTCTAGTACTCGTCCCAGGTGTACTAATATCCAAGTCCAAAGGTTGTACCATGATGTTTCGGCTGTATTGGCCTAGCGATCCCCTGGAGATTCTTACCGATCCCCTTACCAGGTTCATACCCTTCCCATGCCCGTATGCTTTCTATTTTGCTACTCCACCATTTATCCTTCTCGATCGCGTTAACACACTTATTGCGATGGTAAGTCTCTCCACCCAATTTCCTTCTATTTTCAATTATCGGAACAATCTGATTGGTGTAAATGGGATTGCTCCCGCCTCCATGGATGATTAACTCTTGATCATTCTATTCAATCTTCACAACTTGGTGCAAAGTGGATGCAACAGCCCCAACGACGTGTATCCAAGGTCGTCCTAATAACAGATTGTAGGAGGCGGATATGTCTAGCACCTGAAATTTGACATTGAACCAAGTAGGACCCATCTGCAAACATAAATTGGTTTCCCCAATCGTGGCTCTTTGCAACCCATCGAACGCCTTCACATTCATAGTTTCCACTCGTATTTCATGCAAGCCCTTGCCCAACCATTTTAGTGTTGACAATGGACATCTGTTAAGGCTGGACCCTCCGTCTATCAAAACCCTGGCAATGAACTTATCCTCGCATTGCACTTAGATGTGCAGTGCCCTGTTATGGCTCAATCCTTCAGGTGTCAATTCGTCTTCATGAAAGTTGATCTTTTGGCTCTCCAGCACTTGCCCCACCATGTTGGCCATTTCTCCGCTGGTGATATTGTTGGGTACGTATGCTTCATTCAACACTTTAATTAGAGCATTCCTATGCGCCTCAGAATTTTGCAGCAGCAACCTGATAGATATATGGGCGGGAGTTTTGTTCGGAAGATCAAAGACACAGTATACTCTTGCATGTACTTTCCTCCAGAGATCATCTGGACCAGTTTTGATGATGGGTTGTTTGGTGGAAGCTTCCTTACTTGTCCCTCCCAAATTTTCAGGTGTGTAGATTCTTCCAATTCTGGTCACTCCTTGTGCGGCACCAGAATCGTCCATTTTTGCTTTCATTTTTCTCCTAGCTTCGGCAACATAATCCAAAGGTACGACATTGGATTTGAAGGGCGGTGTGGATGCCACCGTCATAGTGAAGGGTGTGGTTACTTCTACCTCAAATGGAGTAGGTGTAGCTGCAGGTGGTGTCACTTCAACTTCAAACGGAGCTGACACGGCTACCTCAACTTCGACTGGCGGCTGTATCTGTACCTTAATGGGAGTGAGTGTGATTGCAGGTGTCTTAAGGACGTCACCTTCCCGAATAAGCCCGATTGATGCCTCAGTATCCCATTCTTCATCAGTTTCTATCACATTTACCCCTTTACCCCTATGATCTGGAATGGTATTGTTGCGGACATTGGGTGCGAATTCTTTCTCTTGTATGACTTTGGTATCAATCAACGTCTAAATTTTGTCTTTCAGAGTGCGACATTCATAAATAGTATGTTCCTTCATGTCGGAATGGTATGCACATGTCTTGTTTGGATTAACCCATTGGGAGGCGTTTTCCATAGCCACAGCGGGAATAAGGGTGACATATCCGGCAACCTTTAATCTTTCATATAGCTGGTCGATTGGTTCAGCAATAGGGGTGTACTGTCTGGGTGGTCTGCGATAGAAATTGGGTCTAGGTTTTTGATAACGCGGACGAGCTGGAGGTGAATGATAGTAGGTTGGCTGAGTGTTATAAATGTGGTAGGTGGTAGCGGGTTGAGGATATCGGGGAGGTGAAGGTTGGTTTGTGGGTGGAGGTGTCTGGTATGTGAGTGGAGATTTTGGACCCTGGGCTAATATCACTGCCCCTATCTCTTTCTTCTTTGATATGCCTCCTGATTGTAATGCTTTGTTCGTGGCTTGCAACGCCTCAAAATTTGTTACCATTCCGCTCTTAATCCCTTCTTTGATCCTTTCCCCGAGTTTGATGATATCAGAGAACTTATGATTCTCAATGACCATTAACCTCTCATAATATTGTGGATCTTGATCCTTGACAAGGAATTTGTTCATCTATTCTTCTTCTGATGCCGGCCTAACCTTTGCAGCTTATGACCTCCATCGAGTAGCATACTCGCGGAAAGTCTCCGTTGGCTTCTTCTTGAGTGTCCTTTGCAGCTTCTGACCTCCATCCTGTGCATTTTATGTATTGAACTTGAATCTTCCATGAAATCTGATGCCATGCTTACCCAATTAGCCCATTTATTAGTATTTTGACTTATGTACCAAGATAGGGCGTCTCTAGTAAGACTTCTCATGAACAACTTCATGTGAATCCTTTCATCCTTCCTAACTCCTACGAGCTTGTCGCAGTATGTTCTCAATGTACCTTTGGGTCACCTGTTTCATCAAACATCTCGAACTTAGGAGGTTTGTAAACCTCCGGAAATTCCACGCCTGGATGAATGCACAAGTCCTCACAGTTCAATCCTTCAATTCCTTTACCTCCTTCAACACCCTGGACTCGGCTTCTGAGCTTCTTGAGTTCCTCTACCATATTCTTAATGATCAGGTCCTTCTCGGCGGATTCTGGTGTATATGAAGTTGGTTGAGTGGAGTGAGGTCTGGTTTCCACGTATATGGGATTATTTTGATGAATGCCAGGGGTTTGAGTGTAGTGGTGATCATTAGTTTAATTTTGTGGATCGGGGATAGGTTGTGTGGTATTCTGAGGAGTATGATAAGTGGTTTGCAGATATTGAGTCGGGAGATGCTGATGTTGAAGGGGTGTCAGTATGGGTAGAGGATTAGGATTTTGAGGAGGTGTTGCGTATTGGTGGGGTGCGAGAGGATTTTTCGAACGTTGGTTTGGTGTGTTTTGAAAAGGTATTGGGTTTTGGGTGTTTTGTTGGTTGATTTCAGGGAAGTTTAGTGTGAGGGAAAGATTTTCCATGATGCGTACATTCTCAAGCTCCCCTTGCAATTCTAGTATTTTCTATTCCAACCATAAGACCAAATCATTTTGTGCCGGAGTACTCCGACCATCTGATGTTTCCACATTCTCAGCATGTGTAGAGTTGCCTTTCCTGACACCACTCATATCATCCATCTTATCTTTTCCTTTGCTTTCCGGATCACTTGGAGGAGGAGGATGTGGAGGGCCTCTGGATCTGGTGTGATATGCTGACAATGCCAATATGTGCGAACCAACGTTAGGGGATGGGAATAATCAAAAGAAAGAAAAACAAAAAGGTAACCAAGTCAGTAAGATTTCTGGAAAAGTATTTGCAGTATTTAAACACATATTGCAGAAATGTAAATTCGCGTCCTAATTTGGGAGCCTCATTGTGCCCTAGGTAGGCCTAGCGACAAGTAGATTTGGAGAAATTTAATGCCGATAATTGCCTCATTTCATTAACGTAGTAAATAAGACGAATCTTAAACTACAATTAATAAATGAGTCACTAATGACATTTGCCTTATTACATTAAAAAAAATGATTTTAAAACAAATAATCCTAATCTACTTGGTCCCAGAGGGTCCTTCTCTAGGCTTGACTCTCTTGGCTCCGTCGATCAAATTCCCCAGGTCACGCATGTCCAGCAGCAGGTACGCCCTTGCTAGTGGTCCTCCCTCATTACCCTTTGTATTCCGGCAGTCTATGACTCTTTTCCTAATTTCCCCTCTAACTTCATTAGACCCTGCTCCAGATATTCCAGCCTTTCAGTTCATCTAGTAGCCATTTCACTCCATTCATTAATTGAATCCATATCAATCTAGTGGTTTTCCACATGCCTGACCTCGGACTCAAGGAATATTTTGCACAACCTCTTATATTTCACATGTGCTTCAGCAGCTTCATTTATGACCCTATTTCCTTGACCGACCCCTGGCTCGACTATTCCCGCTATGCTATCATCCAACCATGATGGGTATAAGTACACATGCCCTGCGTGGTATCGATCTGGCTCGATGGTGTACTTTTCCACAATGACCTTCAAGTGCCACATGTGCTGAGCTTCACATTTCTATGGGATGTCATCGTCTTGAAAATCGGCTTTGTAGTGACCCATTTTGGAGACTCATGATATGACTTATTTTCTACCAGCCTGTCTCATGACCTTGATAGGAACATAGGGGTATATGACTCTTAACCTGATCAACACCAAATGCGGAACATCCCTAGATATAATGATGAATTCACTGGTAGGGAACTACTCGAACATCCAATGGACCTGGTCCTCGATCAAATTGTTGAAAAACTGTACCCACTATGTAGCATTTTTTGGTTGTGCAAACCTGTCTGGGATAAAGTCATTCTCTCTGGGTGATGGAAAGCTATGTGATCATTCCAGGGTCTCCGTGGAAACTCTTGGCAGTATTGACCTCTTCAGAGATGTTCTAGCAACAAAACCTGCAGCAGCAAATTACAACCCTCAAAATGTTTGAACCCTTTCTTGCAATGATACAGAGCCCGATATATTTTCTTCTACAATCATCGGAACAATAGTGTATGTTTGTCCCTCGATTCCCTTCATTAAAGTTTTTGTTACCATGGCCAACCTGGTGTGAATCATGTCCCTTTGTCTTGGAAACACTATCATACCCAGAAAGCATACGATGAACACGAAAACCCTACGATGAATCCAACCCAGGGAAGTTATGGAGAACTCGTCATGAAAGATACGAAAAGATTTGTTGTGTCCGTATTGTTCTTAGGCCCATCATATTCAGAAACCCCCTCGGGGTGCGATTTTCTGGTAATAATAAACCGGGACTGTCCCAGGGTACTACAACGAATCCTCCTACTTTCTCCAAAAGAGGAGTCATTTCTATATTGCCAAAACGGAATACGACCCTTTCTCCGTCCCAGAAAATAGTAGCAGCCTCAATCATCATGTTATTTGGCTGGATGTCTAATAAGGAAGGTAGGTTTCCAAGAACCCTTTTCACATGAATTTTGTCGCTTGGCGAAAGGTCCTCCCACCAATCCAGCAATAACGGTGGTATGTTTTGGACCATGCCAAACCTAGGGACTTCCTGTCTTATTTTCTGCAAAACAAATGGAGTTAGAACCTTTCCCCTTCCGGATTCGCCGAATTATACATTAATGATTAGCATATTGACATTTATTTCTCCAAATAATTCACATATCGTGGTTGCACCCGTTGGAGTTATGGAAACCCCCGTGGACTTTGGACGAGGCTTTCCTTAGAGGGTCATTATGCGGACAACATATTAACCCAGGTTAGGTTTGACCATGATGCATGTACAGTTATTATCAGAGTAAGGTTTCTATAGAAGTCTAGACTGGTACCCCCAAGATGAAAACTTGAGGGGGAAAGGTAAAGAATTGTCGATTGCACCGCTGATCAACTAGTTTTACCACAAATAAGCCTTTGCAAATTCAAAAGGGTGATGTAGGAAGAGCGGAGACACTCATCAAGTGTTGCTATGATATTAATTACGCAGAGTGCAATATGATGTTGAGCATGATTTGTGCAAAAAGAAAATAACAGGTTGTCAAGTATTTGCGCGATGAAAAATGATAAAATGCGGTATGTAATAATTGTAAATGCATTTAAGAAATAAAACAAGGAGAAACGTTAGTTTCCATAGTAAAAAGCAATAAAACAGGAAAGATGTAATTTGGTGTGCATAAATGAATGAAGGGAGGCAAATAAAATCACATAGAGTGGGAAGGGAAAATGGTGTGCAGGTATTAACGGAATAATAAAAACATGCGTGTTCAAAATGACTAATTCACAAAACAAGTTCGCTAGGGTAAGAGCCTAAGGATTTCCCCATCAGAGTCTCCATGCTGTCGTGCCCCCTTTTTCTCTTGAAATCGGGTTTCGACATTTTGACAACTTCTTTTAAGAGGGTAAGGAAAGGAATTGGGTTAAAGTCGCCACCTAACGGATTAAGGTGCGTTAGATAACCTAGAGCAGGTAACTCATATTATACCAGTTTGCATCACCAGAGATCGGGTAAGGGCTCAAAGTACCTTGAGGGGAAGGTGTTAGGCACCCCTCGAGGTCCACAACGGTGGGTCCTGGCCGAACGTAAATTAAGCGAATTAGTCTAGGAAAGTGAAGAAAACTATTTAATAAGGATAAGGGGTCCTAAATTGTTTAGCCTATAGGATCACCCCCTGCAACATAAATAATACTTCTTAACTCCCCCAGGACGGCGGTGATACTCATATTATCTAGCGGGCACATACTATCATCTCCTGATACCCGATTACTGTCTTTAAGTTTTTGCTTAAAGCACTCTAGTTGATTCTAGTTCGTTTCCTATGCATGCACTACCCGTCCCTTACCTATGGCCTTAGAGGCAATAGAACCTCTATTTGGGACGGTTATAGACCAAGCCTAGGTTGCTCAAAATTGTAAAAGACTAGGAGACAAGAAAAACAATTAGGACTTTCAAATAAAAGCAAATATGGGCTCATGTTGACCTCCACACATAAAACAACAAATGCACGCTATAGATTGGAAGGCTTTATTAATCTCAAAGTCATATAGGCAAGATATCTATGCGAGAAACATGCGAGCACTAATAACAAAAGTGAGTATTAGGGCCTATTATTTGCCTACTAATTTTATTTAGTACAATATCTAGGCACTTCAGACAGTAATAGTTGCAAAATCCAGAATAGTTATTAAGTTCTATAGGCATATTGTCTAAGTGGTTGACAGTGACGATTGTATTCAGAATCAGCTTTGTAAGCGTAATCTCTATGAGTGTGGTGATTGTCATCCTATAGGCATGATTTCTAAGTGAAAACTGATTTAAATACTATAGACATGATTCATAACCTTGAATTTTCTTTTAATCCAATAGACATGCTTTCTAATTATTGAACTGATTTTAATCCTATAGGCATGATATCTATTATTGAACTGATTTTGATCCTATAGGGATGATATCTATTATTGAACTAATTTTTAATCCTATAGGCATGATATCTATTATTGAACTGATTTTGATCCTATAGGGATGATATCTATTATTGAACTAATTTTTAATCCTATAGGCATGATATCTAATAAAGAGGTATATGGGCAAAAATTTAGAAATATTGGCAGAAAAATAGCTGAGCCAAATATTGGTCCTATAGGCATGATTGCTAACACATATTTATTGGACAAATTAATGCATCATATAGGTAGGATTTCTAACAAAGTTGTGGTATTAATCCCATAGGCATAATTTCTAATAAGTTATAATACATAACTCATATAATTTTAGCAAGAATACCATAAAACTTATAGGCAAAATCCATAGCACAAATGAGATCCTATAGGCAAGATTTCTACCCGAATCAGCAAAGAAAATAAAAACCCTTCCCAATTTTACTAGATACCCCAGAATCTGTTTGTTACAAAGTTATTACATACCAGATTAGTAAATGAATTACATGAGAGTAATGAAGTAAACTATGGGGAGCCTTTATTAGGCCCAAATACACCTGGGCAGCCAGGCCTTCAACCATATCAACTCCAAGGCTCATTTCACAGTTACCAAACCACCAATAATGAGTGATTCACCCATAACACATATAGAACCAGGTTTCTAGTGTGTTAAAGTTCCTAAGGGACTCAGGGACCCATGGAAATGCTCACACCAGAACCAAATACTCAGAAATGATTCAAAAGAGATTAGGAACCAATTCCCTGTGTGTCATAGTTCACAGGAGTCTCACATGGACCCTGAGCAGTGCTCACACTAGGGTGGTTGAGGATAGAACCTAAAGGATTGAGAGTGGGAATTTTAAAAAGTAGCAGCATATAAAAAGGAGGCAGGGACTCATTTTAAAACAATTTTGATTTTCAGAAGAAGGCCATCATAATAGATTTTACAACACATAATTTGTGGGCATGGTTGCACTAAGAAAACAGATTGGCCAAGTTTGCAAAGTACCCATTTTTAAACAAGTTACAGTCAGAAAAAAGGCCATGGTTAAGCTAAGTATACTTGCTGACATTTTAGGACAAATTTGTTTAATCACAGAAACACTTAGGTAAAGTATCAAGGTAAACAGTCAGATTATCACATGAATCCAAAGGGATGCAAGACACATTAGAAAGAAAGTTGTCAGAGCACATGATTGACAGAGAAAGGTTAAGAAACAATACCAATGTTTAAAGATTTAGGATTGATTAACTAATTACATGCTAGTAGTACCCTAAGGATGCTAAGTCCAGGACAAGTTCAGAACTAGCATATACGAGATAGGTTAAAAGACAGTAAGTTAACCTCTAAGAGGATTCATATTATTCAAATAATAAACAATTAACAGTATCAACTACAGGACTAGATGAACTCATAGAAACATAAGGTTGTAGAATCATGCTCAGGATTTAAACATGCTGGTCGAACAACACAAATTATGAAAACATAGAAAATAAAATGACAAGGGATAATGTCTTACCAGTTACGCAGGGAAAGTAAGAAAATTCACCACAATAGTCAAGTCCATAATCAATTAGCCTTGCCGCCAAGACCAGAAACAAACTAGCAAGAGAATTAGAGTAAATATCTAAGTTTTCAGTGAGAGTATTGATAATTCGAGTCTGCCTAAAAGGGAAAGGGGAAAGGGGAAATGGTTTAAATAGTGGTAAAAGTTAAACACACAGACAAGGAAAACAATCAATCAATCTCACAAGAAAAGGAAAGATTAGCATGCGAAATTGATTCAGAATCAATTTAGGAGAAGTCAAGCAACCCTAGTTTTTAGGAAAACTAATATTACCCGAATATACACAAAAATAATAACATAAGATGAATATAGACCCAAATAGCACTAGAATCAGAGAATCAAACTAATTTTTGTCCGATTTAAGAAAAATCTAAAAACCTTAATTTTAGGGTAAGACAAATATTGACAAAAATATAATAAAATTAGGCCATAGTGGAATATAGGACGAATATGGACATAATAATACTTAAAATCAAAGAATTGAACCTATTTTGGTTCGACTAAAAGAGATCTGAAAACCCTAATTTAGGGTAGGTAAGAATCCACAAGAGATTGAACAATATTCGTTCTTACAAAGATCAAAATAACTAACGCAGACGGAATAAACAACAAGTTAAGGATTTGAACCAATTTTTGTTGATTCTTACAAAATCTGCTTTCTATATTAGGCAAGCAATTAGGTAATACCAAAAACGGGTAGTCAGTAGGGAGGAGGGGCAAATATATTAATGATATGAGGAGGGAATCTCATCAGAGACGGGATTAGGGGAGTGATTTGGGTGATAGCGGCTTAGTGTTTTGAGGGGAGAAGAGGATGAGATGAGAGAATACAGGGGTGGCGGGTTTGGGTGAATGAGAGTTAGGGTTTAGAGTTTGGTTAATTAAAATAGGGAGAGGGGATGTGGGTCGTTGATCTTGAAAGATCAACAGCTGGGATTTAAAGGTGACCGGGGCGGGTTATAATAGACAGGTATCGGGATTAGGCTAACATGGTTGGGTTAATTGATTTGGGATAGGTATTTTGGGCTGGTGTATAGGGGTGTTGGGCTTAGGCGTTTAAGTAGCTGGGCTGGGGTGGTCCGAAAATAATTAAGAAAAAGGCTAGATTTTAAATACCCAATTAAATTAGTAAATAATTTATACAAATAATTAATAAATAACAAAAAATATCACTTGTGCATGAAAATGATTTAAAACAATTATTTAACATTATAAAAATATAAAAAGTCATTTTTCATATAAATAATGTAATTATGCACATATATGGGCTATTATTGCAAAAATGCAATTTTAGCCTAAGGATGCAAATATAGTTATAATGAGTACATCAAAATTTTTTAAAGCTTAATATGGATATAGATGATGAAAATTAAATGATAAATCATTATAGAAATTATTTATGATGCAATTAATAATTATTTATATAATGAAAATGCAGGAATAAATTAATTAAAAGCTTTTAAAAATTATAGAAAATTATAAAAAATGCTTGATGATGCTCATGCACTATTTTGGAAGGTATATATGTATATTTAAAACATATGAGGGAAAAATTGGGTATCAACATGTAGTATTACCGTGGCCGTTCATGAAATGGGGGATGGACATAGTTGGTCCCTTACCACAATGTCCCGTGAAGATAATATTTCTTTTGGTTTTAACTGATTATTTTACTAAATGGATTGAAGCAGGTCCTTACCAAAAGATAATGTAAAGTGGTTGATTTCATATGGGACCACACAATTTGCCGATTTGGAATACCGAAGACGATTGCTTATGACAAGGGGCAACAATTCATAGCTTCTAAAGTCACAAAGTTTTTGGAAGGATTAAAGATCAAACAAATTACGTGTTCTACGTACCACCCGAGTGCTAATGGACAGGCGGAGTCAACCAATAAGGTAATTATCCAAAGCCTTAAATGAAGTTAGAAGATGCTACGGGCAAGTGGCTGGATGAGATACGAGGTGTTATATGGGCATATCGGACCACATCGAAGTCAATCACATGAGAGACACCATTTTAGCTTGTGTACGATTCAGAAGCTTTGATACCAATATAAGTGAGGGAACCGATCCTAAGGTTTTCCTGAGCAAACGAAGAAGCAAACAATGAAGTGTTGCTGGTCAAGTTAGATTAGCTTAAAGAGCACCAGGATATGGCGTATGTGAGGATGGTGGCACAAAAGCAAAGAATGAAAGGGTATTACAATCGCAGGTCCAATCTCTAATATTTCAAAGTTGGGGATTTGGTTCTAAGGAAATTCACTCAAAGCACCCAGAAAGTCAACGTCGGGAAGCTGGGATCGACATGTGAAGGTACTTACCGAGTTTCAGCTACTATCGGTAAAGGCTCATATGAATTAGAAAATTAGGATGGAATTGAATTGCCAAAAAATTAGAACATGACTCAAAAGGTATTATTGTTGCAGATCCTTCATGGGACTGAAATGTAACGACCCAACCGGTCATTTTGAGCATTTTCATTCCGTCAACTGTTTGAAGTCTTGAGAAGCTTCATATGATATATTATGACTTTTATGTGTCTTCGGTCTGGGTTTTCTAGTAATTTGGAATTAATTTCGGAAGAGTGATTTCCATGTTCGAAGCCTTAAGTTGGAAGAGTTGACCAAGTTTGACTTTTGTGTATTTGACAGTGGATAGAAATTTTGATGGTTATGTTAGGTCCGGATAATAATTTTTGACTTGGGCGTATGTCATGATTTGCATTTGGATGTTTCTAGAAGGTTGCAGCACTAATTGACGAAAGTTGAAAATTTAATGGTTTGGAATGTTCATAAGTTTGGCCGAGAGTTGACTTTGATGATATTAGATTCGAATTGTTATTCCGGGTGTTGGAATAGGTTCGTTATTGCAAAATTTGGGTTCATTCTGGATTGGTCAGGCTTGAATCGGACACTTGGTTTGAAGTTTGAAGTTTATGAACTTAAGAGATTAATATTGATCGATGATTCATGGTTTTGAAGTAAATATGTGTGATTTGAGGTCTCGTCTAGGTCCGTAATATCTTTTGAGACTTGTTGGTATGTTCTGACAGAGTTCCGAGGGGCTTGGGTGAGTTTCGGGGTTGTTTCGGACCATTTTAGACCATTTTCAACTACTGATTTTTGGCTACAAGGGTATACATTGCGATCGCGATGAACTGGTCGCGATCACAAAGAGTAAAATGTAAAAATAGACATGTGCATCGTGTTCGCGGAGGAAGCTTCGCGTTCACGAAGAAGAAATACTGTAATCACTAAGCTGACTTCAGAAGCTTATATCTTACAATATATTAGGAATTTAGAGATGATCCGAATGAATGTTGTAGGTATTTGTGTCTAGTTTTCGAAAATCAAATAGTTTGTCATTTGGAGTTACGTACAAAAAGTTATAACTGATACACTACATGTTGTTTGAGAAGAGTTTGGGAAGGGTTAATGGAAGGCCGCTATCACATAGGGTAAAAATTGTCATGGAAAATTTTGTAATCTCGATCGCGGAGGTTTTTTTTGGAACATGTATAAAGTACTTTATTTCTAAGGTCTTGGTCATTTTATCATATTTTGAGCTGTGAAGCTCGGATTTGGGCGACTTTGAAGGCACGCTTTTGTCACATGGATTAGGGTAAGTGTTTTCTACTCAGTTTGATTATATTTCATTAATCTATCTGTGATTTTGGCATTTGGATTATGAACTTTAAAGAGAAACTGGGAGTTTTTGTCTAAACTTTACTAAAGTGAATTTTTGATGTTTGAACATCGATTCAGAGTCGAATTAGAGTGAAATTAGAATGGTTGGACTCGTAATTGAATGGATTGTTGGATTTTATGAGTTTTTTCGAGTTTCAAGGTGCGGTCTCGGGTTTGACATTTTAGTTGAATTTGAGTAAATGTGTAAATGTTCGACCTTTATCATTTGGGATTGTTTCCTTAGGCATTACTTGATGTATTTGAGTTTATTTTGGCTAGTTTCGAGCCGTTCGCAGGTAGATACATGTGGAATTGCACTTATAGAGTATTGTTTAGCTTGCTCGGTATTGGATTTAGTTTGTTCGAGGTAAGTAACATATCTTAACTTGGATTTGAGGGTATTTAATCTTGGAAACTATGTTGGAGATGTATTGAGGTGGCGTACATGCTAGGTGACAAGCGTGTGGGCGTGCACCAGAGAAATCATGATTCTAGTTGACCATTTGACTATGATCGGAATCGTTTTCCTGTTATATCTGGTTAAATCCATGTTTTCCTACTTGATGATTATGTGAATTATGAACCATGTTAGAAATCATGTTTAGGCTATGTGCTTATTCGGTTGAGATCTAATAAGGCTATTTTTATTATTTTGAGTTATCTGCTCTAACTTAATTATATACTTAGTCACAATTCATCTTTTGCATAGCATATCTAAGTTGTTATTCATCATTCATTGGTACATCACATGTTATCATTATTTGGGCTAAGTGGTACGAGATTTTGAGCCCTTGAGACTTGAGAGATTGATGACTAAGGTGTGCCTGAGAGCCGTATTATGAGTGTGAGACTTGAGAGATTGATGACTAAGGTGTGCCTGAGAGCCGTATTATGAGTGTTATTTATGGGATCGGATTGCACGTCGCAGCATGCCTTATTGGCTATTTATGGGATCATGTTGCACGATGCAGCAAGCCATATTGGTATAATATCTATTATTATTATTATTATTATTATTATTATTATTATTATTATTATTATTATTACAGCATGACTTATTGGCTTTATCATTATCTATGGGATTGGATTGCATGCCGCAACATGCCATATTGACTTTATATTAGTGCTTGGGCAGGATCCGCCCTTCCGGAGTATGACATACCAACAGTGAGCGCAGGTACCATACAATGCTGAGTGATTGTGTGTGATGAGTGAGAGTTGAGTCAGGTAGATTGAGTACTCTAAGAGCGTGAGTATCTGGGATTATCACCGTGAGATCATTCATTTGACATGAATACTTGGCATGTAGGCATAGAGATACATTTTCCTCATGCTATACAGTATGGCGACATTTATGAATTGACTTGCATAGTAACATTTAGGCATAGAGATGTACATTCCTCATGCTTTTTGATAATGAAATATCCTATCTATTATTGCAAGATTTGGAGACATCACAGTTTTTCTGATGTACTCATCTTTTGGTGATTTAAGTAAAAGATTTGGGTTTTACTGTTATACCTGAAAAGCATGCCTATTTTACGTATCTTTAAATGAGCTGAGCATCATATCTTTGAGTTATAACTTGTATTGCTTTTATTATATTATTACGAGTTGTTTGTGACTATTGGTGTTGGACTCTAACCATTTTCCGAGTTCGTTAGTGCTTTCAACCTAAGGTTAAGTTTGTTACTTATTGAGTACATGGGGCCGGTTGTACTCATACTATACTTCTATAACCGGCGTGTAAATTTTGGAGCTAACATTGCTGTGTACAGCGGGAGCTGGCATTGAAGATGTACCTGCATTCCAGTTATAGGTGCCTCTTGTCTTCAGTTGGTTTATATTTATAAATCTGTTTATGTATATTTCGAGTCGATGATGTATTTATTTCATTCTAGCTTTACCCTAGATTCTTGCTACCCGTTAGATATCCACCTAGGCGGAAGTCACTAACCCAGTCCTTTTTAATATCTGAAAACCAACATCAATAATATTGTACTTAGCTTTAATCGTTGCATACAATAGAATAAAATTAGAAGTAGAATCAAAACCCAAATGTTTGGAAGTGTAATTAGGAATAAATCACGCATCTAGATTTTTATATAAACCTAACTCAAAATCAATTAACTCCCTGTGGAAATCGATCCCGACCTTGTTGGGTAAAACTGCATCGACCATCCTCGCTATTCTATAGTAGTGTAGGCTTGGACCCGATAATTACCCTACTTCGAGTTCGAGCAAGAACTCACTCGATTGTAACGATTTGAAAGCAATGATGAGCTCGAAAGATTGTCAGAGTCCAACACCAATAGCCAAGAACAACTCATAACAATATAACAAAAGCAGTACAAGTAATAATTCAAAGGTATAATGCTCAACTCGTGTAAAGTAGGCATGTTTTTTAGGTATAACTGTAAAACCCAAATCTTTTACAGAAATCACCAAAAGATTAGTATATAAGAAAAACTGTGATTTCTCCAAATCTTGTAACAATTGATAGGATATTTCATTGTAAAAAAGCATGAGGAATGTACATCTCTATGCCTACATGTCAATATGCATGTAAAATCATGAATGTTACCATACTGTATAGCATGAGGAAAATGCATTTCTATGTCTATATACCAAGTATGAATGTCAAATGAATGATCTCACAATGACAATCCCAGATACTCACACTCTCAGAGTACTCAATCTGCCTGCCTCAAACTCCCACTCATCACACAAAATCACTCAGCATTGTATGGTACCTGCGGTCACTACTGTTATGTCAAACTTCAGAGGGGTAGATCCTACCCAATCGCTAATATAAAGAAAATATGGCCTACTGCGTTGTGCAGCCAATCCCATAAATAATTATTAAGCCTATAAGGCCTGTTGCGACGTGCAGCCCGATCCATAATAAGAATAATAATAGATATAATGCCAATATGGCCTGCTACGACGTGCAGCTCGATCCCATAAATAACCACTAAGGCCTATAGCGGTGTGCAACCCGATCCCATAAATAACACTCACAATACGGCTCTCAGGCTCACCTCAGTCATCAATCACTCAAGTCTTAAGGGCTTATAATCTCATACCAATCAGCCCAAATAATGATAACATGTGATGTAAGAATGCATGATGAACAGAGACTGAGATACGATATGAAAAAGAAGAATCATGATTGAGTATATAATTACATTAAGGGCAGATAACTCAAAAAAAATAAAAAAATAGCCTCATTAGCTCTTAGCCGAATAAGCACATAGCTTAAACATAATTTCTAACACAATTCACAACTCACATAAACATCAAGTAGGGAGAACATGGTTGTAACAAGATATAATAGCCAAACAATTCCGATCATAGTCAAATAGTCAACCCTGTTAGAGCTCTCTTCAACCTGCTCATGGCTAGATCGATCGGTTTCGGGTCAAATAGGAAGAACTAGAAGATTCCACCTCTGGAAAGCGCCTACACCTAATGGCTTAAGCCGCTGTTCCCATTTCCTCGCTGACCCATCATGCAAAAGGTACGCCGTTAGAGTGAGTCGACTCATGATTTCTCTGGTGCACACCCACACGCTCGTCACCTAGCATGTGTGCCACCTTAATACATCTCTTATGACATAGTTCCCAGGATTAAAAACCCCTCAAATAAAAATTTAGATATGTTCTTAACTTTAACAAGCCGAATCCAATACCGAGCAAGCCAAGCAATACTCTAGAAAAGACATTCCACGCCTAACAACCTCTGAACGACTCGAAACTAGCCATAAGCAACTCAAATACATCAAATAAAGCGTAAGGAAACAATCCCAAGTGATAAAGGTCAAATCTTTACACAATTACTCAAATTCAACCAAAACGTCCAACCTGAGATCGCGCCTCGAAACCCGAAAAACTCATAAAATCCAACAACCCATTCAATTACTGGACCAACAATACTAATTTTAATCAAATCCGGCTCGGAATAGTTGTTCAAATCTCAAACATCACCTTAAGAAAGTTTATACGAAAACCCCCAATTTTTCTTTTAAATTCATAATCTAAATGCCGAAATTGAAGATATATTCCTGAAATATAATAAAACCGAGTAGTAAACAGTAACCCCAATCCATGTTATTAAAATTTCCTCAAACATCGCCCACATCTGTGCTCCACAACTCAAAATATGAGAAAATGACCAAGACCTTAGAAGCAAAGTACTTTATACACTGTTCTAGAGGTACCCTTCGCAATCGCGATCACAAACCTCGCACTCGCAATTCCAAAATTTTCTAGGACAATTTTTACCCTATACGATCATGGCTATGTCCCTGCTATCGCGATGAACAAACTTCCATTAACCCTTTCCAAACTCTTCTCAAACATCCTGTAGTATATCAGCTATAACGTTTTGTATGTAACTCAAATTGACAAACTGTTTGACTTTTTGAAAACTAGACACAAAGAGCTACACCTTTCATTCGGATTATCTCCAAATTTCTTATATATTGCAAGATATAAGCTTCCAAAGTCAACTTAGTGACAACAAAATTTCTTCTTCGTGAACGCGAAGCTTCCTCAGCGAACGCGTTGCACAAGTCTATTTTTTCCCATTTTACTCTTCGCGATCGTGACCAATTCTGAGTAATCGCAATGTACACCCCTTTAGCCAAATACCAGCATTTGAAAATGGACTAAAAATGGTCTGAAACCACCCTGAAACTCACTCGAGCCCCTTGGAACCCCGTCCGAACATACCAAGAAGTCTCAAAACATATTATAGACCTACTCGAGGCCTCATATCACACATATTAACATCAAAACGATGAATCGTCGATCAAGATTAATCTTTTAAGTTCATAAACTTCAAACTTCAAACCAAGCGTCTGATTCAAGACTAACCAATCTAGAATGAACCCAAATTTTGCATACAAGTTCCAAATAACATAATGAATCTATTCCAATTCTCGAAACAACAAATTCGAACCGGATATCATCAAAGTAAACTCTCGATCAAATTATGAACATTCCAAACCTTCAAATTTCCAACTTTTTCCAATTAGTGTTGAAACCTTCTAGAAATATCCAAATGCAAATTCAGGCATACGCCCAAGTCCAAAATCACTATCCGGGCCTAACGTAACCATCAAAACTCCTATCTGAGGTCAAATACACAAAAGTCAAACTTTGCCAACTCTTCCAACTTAAGGCTTCAAACATGGAAATCATTCTTCCAAACTAATTTCGAATAACCTGAAAATCAAAATCGACGATACAAACAAGTCATAATACATCATATGAAGCTACAAAAGACTTCATACAGCCGAACGGAATGCAAAATCTCAAAACGACCTGGGTCAACACATTCTCCCCCACTTAAACATATGTTCGTCCTCGAACATGCCAAGAGTAGTTCCAAAGTCTTCCAATCACTGCGTAACCTTACCATGTACATACTCGAGGGTGGTCGCACGTCACCCCAATCCATATAAGTTCGTCTACTCAATATAATCGAGGATTCTTCCTTCAATCTTAGCCCATAAGCCTTGAAACTTAATTTTCAACATCAGGAATTCCTTACAAGACCCAATGCTCGCATATACACATTGTATAAATTTGATCAAGGTGTATCAAGCAATAACCATAACCCATGATAAATTCACATGGTATACCACATAACTAACATACTCGTAGCAATAGCTTCCGATAACACTAGATGCTCAAAACAAACCTAGTACCGATATAAAACCTCATATCACATAATACCTCATTCTAAAACCTTCATACACTGCCGATGATAAAAGAAACATGCATAAACTCATAATCACTCGTCAGATCAACAAGTCATGGAGCTCTTTCTCGTTCGACAAGAACCAAAGCAAATTCTAAGAGGTCTTTTGATATTATTCTTCCAAACATACCGTAATCACATCCAATAGTACCCATTTTAGGTCCAGTGACCTCATCTTGTCAAACACAACTATTTGATTGGCATGCCACACCAATACAACCTAAAGCCACAAATTGTGCAATCAGTGCGCCAATAAGCAACAATTCAAATGTATTCAAACATGGAAATTGACTCAAATGAGAGAACCGCCCGCAAGCTAAATAATTACCACCTTAAACACAATGATATGAAGCCATCACACATAATAGAACCAAGACACGCGTATCTATCACAAAGGATCATATCCCAAAATCACTCTGTTATAATGCGTGACTTTACCCAAAGACAGGTTCGTATGAAATACCTCAAGCCACAATGCTCGAAAATCAACAACCATGAATAATTTGACATCAAGTACACGAAGTGCATGACTATTGGAGGAATGGATATTACCATATACAAAAAACATGAAAGATCATAACCAAGCCGTAATCAACCATTCAACACCCTGATGACCAACTCACTAGAGTTTCGCCACACGGCCCAAACAGAAATGCATCTAGTGTATAATTAGCCAACGAATCACCACTCATCATAGCATAGATGAGTAACACATAGAACATCTCAGAACATGAACATGATCAACTACAACCGAATGACTCACCCCTTAACACCAATAGTGCCGAGTCAACAAATCTGGCCTGGTGTATAATACACATCCTCATTGGGCATACCAATTAGCCCCCAAATCAGTTCCGATCATGCACAAAGATAAATAAACATCAAAGTGTCCACAATAACCTGAACATAACACATACCATTAGCTTTCTAACTTTGGCCACATCTTCATAGTCCACAACCAAGGGATAGTCCACTATTGAGACTCCAAGTCTCCAAATCATAGGAATACAAAAGAATCACCATATCTGATCCCAACTCCGCCACTTGAATGTCTAACACATCTATCATACAAGATCATCCCACGAGGAATACTTTTATAATTCTTCCATGCCACATAGAAAAATTTGAATATCAGCAGTTGATCAACCAACCGAGCACCGTAATACCAATAAAGCATCCATAAGTCAAAACTCAATACGCCTTCTGAAATGCGCACCCTTCTCAGGAAATGCCAAGTAGTAATAGCATTTATCTAATCATCTAAACTTTCCATGTTATATAAATCATGACCTTCCCTCCAAATCTAAACCCCCACCTTGTACATGCAAATCTCAATCCCACAAGATGCACCGTATCTATCATACCTAGTGAAAAGCACAAGAATATCATTATCAACTTTAAGTCACAAGAAGAATACATACTCAATTATCCTGGAATATTTAACTTCATCCCATCCAAGAGGAAATCACAGTATGCAACATGCTCCTCACGCGGTGGGAAACCATCTCAAACCATGGTAGAAACATCGGGAACTCTTCGAATCCATTTGCCCATGACCAAGCCATCATAACTGAATCTCTCTAACTCAACCAAGCCATGCAGGTTGACAAGCCTAACAGTATTGCCAAAAGTCACATGTAGAGACCCACCACATCATAAGAACCAAAAGAACCGACTACACCCATTACCATGCTGATCCGATGTACCATTAATTTGTCCTATTTCTCCGAGTTCCTTCCGAATAGGCTTCACATTAACACTTCTCCTTGCCTGCACACTACGTCCCTTAACCCGACGCTCACCAGGAGTGATACTAGCATAAAACCACACCGCCATAAGGCCCATAAGCCATTATATTCCCTCTTAAGCACCCCAAAAGTACCACAACCGAGACACCTACTCTAAAGAGAACTTCTTTGAATCTAAAGTTATTCCTTTTTTTATTTTTGAAATTGAAATGTAGAATCCATTATAATATAGAAATATCGCGAGTCTCGACAGTATCCAATGCAAATTTCAGATTCTAGCCTGATACAAATTCGAACGATTCTCAATTGCCACATATATATCTTGAATCCATTAGAACCTCCTCGAGAGTCATCCACTCTACTCGAATACTCCATGTGAACTACATCCTTCATGAATAACAACTCAACCATTCCATGATTTCCATATACAATTAAAGTTTAATATAACTCGTATTTAGAAATTTTCTTACTCGGTCATCTTAGATCTCAACCTCTGCAAGCCATAACCGATCCACAAGTATGCCTCAGACTGAAACCAATACAACATATATAACCATGCGATCCAATAGCCGATGGTAGACTCTCCCACTTGGCTCAAAGTCATAGAACAAAACATTCGATAACTCACAATACCCATACTCTATTATTGCCATAATCCCACACTAAAATACAACTAAATCCTTTCACAAACCATAAAATATCACAAATCATCCGCTAAGCTCGCATTCATCCTCGTGAGAGTCAGGTTAACTTTCTCAATCAATCCAAACTCTAATCGCAATACATATAACCTACTGGTAGAAAAAAACCCTCCACACAATATCATAAGTATCATACATCCATATATTACCCCGCAGGTGATAACACACGTGCTTACCCTGAAAATGACATCTCTCTATACCCTTTCACAGCCATAATTACTACGCAATCACTTAATATTCCTGAGTCTGAAATCATCAAAAAGACACGAGAATGTACTTCATTCCACAAAAAAAACATTAAAGAACCCTCAACACGATCATAACTCGAAACTGCAACACATCAAGACAGAAATCGATCATCTAATAGTCCCTTTTACATCCCAAGAAACCTTTCTCACAACGTCAAAGACATCTTAATACGCGGTCACATGATACACATCATGTAGCTATCCAACCACGCACCGAGCTGCCAATCCCACTCATAGGGACACCACCAGACATTGAAGTCAAAACACACATAATCACATGTTAAATCAAATCACTGCATGGTTTTGAAGATTGACAAATGCCAACCCAGTTGAACCAGGTCCATCAGGGCAAACATAGTCAAACAGACCTATTGGTACGAGAAGCGTCCATGCACAGGAGATAAACATTATCTATGAACTAAGAGGTTATCTCCTAAGCGAAAATATTGCAAATTGATAAGAAAATGGAGTTCGATTTCAGGTAGGACAGAATCAAGACCAAGAAAGTTGAGATAAACACAAAGTTTTCCACCAAGGAAGAGTTGCATTAGAACTGAACAACATCTCAACTACTGATTCAATAAAATGTTGAAGCATTCATGCTGAAGAATTTACGTACAAACATAGAAGTGAAACAAGAACTGAAAGCAAAATTATCAAAGCAATTTTGCAAGCAGAATCCTTGTGCGACATAAAAGCTACTTGAACCAGCTAGAAGAACCATTTCCATCTGTTGTCCTTTGAGTCTAGTTGGTTGTAGTTGGTGATTACATATTGTATCTTTCAGCTTTATGTAGAAGCAATTGTAATAAGTACACACTATTCAAGTTAGATTTAATTTGAAGTTTGTCGCAATTAGCTAGAGGCTAATTTGCCACAAAGGGATTAGAGTTAGTCCTTAGGTTTACAAAAGAGTTTTTCGTAAATGCTGTTTGGCTCATTGACATAGTGAAGAGTTTGGGAAAATCCTGCTGGGAAGTAGGTCGTGTTTTTTTCACCTTTTGAGCTAGGTGTTTTCCACGTAAAATTGTTGTGTTCTTTAAATTCTGAAATTACTTTAACGCAAACTATAGAAGTTGGAACACCAAGAAGAACCAGGTTCTTTTATAGAGACTGCACTCGAAAATTGGACACCACACAAATCACCCCCTCTTGTGTGGTATTGACGTATAAAACATCAATTGGTATCAGAGCAGATTATCCTTGAAAAGGCTAACAACTTGGAAAAAATCAAAATGAGTGCACCACTTGGACACTGTGAGGGTCAATCAACTGCAAGGCCACAACTCTTTAATGGACAATATTACTCCTGGTGGAAGAACATGATGAAGGATCACTTGGTTGGAGAAGACTATGAACTCTGGGACATAGTCACTGATGGTCCTATAGCCACCATGAAGAAGACTGCTTAAGGAGTAGATGTACCAAAAACTAGAGCTGACTGCACTGCTGAGTTTGTGAAGAAATGGGAGAAAAATGCTAAGGCCAAAAAGTGGCTGGTTTGTGGACTAGGTCCAGACGAGTACAGTAGGATTCAAAGCTGCACCACTGCCAAAGAAATTTGGGATACCTTACAAGTAGCCCACGAAGGAACACCTCAAGTGAAAAGATCAAGAGGTACTCTACTATACTCTCAGTATGAAAACGTCACTATGAAAGAAGGAGAGACAATCCAAGAGATGTACATAAGGTTCACAACTCTGACAAATGAACTTAAGTCTCTTGGTAGAGTCATTCTTGAAGAGGACAGGGTAGAGAAGATCCTGAAAAGAGTCTTACCAATTTCTTGGGAAAGTAAAATCACTACTATCCAGGAATCCAAAAATATGGCAACCCTCAGATTGGACGAGCTAATTTGAAATCTTACTGCCTATGAACTTAGAAGGTAGATAATGAAAATGGATGCTCCAAATAAGGAAATGAGTCTAGCGCTGAGAATCACTGAGGGAGCAGATCTGGAGGAGGACAAGATGGCCATGGTTACCAAAGAATTCAGAAACTTTCTCATAAGGAAGAAGGGAATCTCAAGAGGTGGAAACTACAACAAAGAAAAAGCTCTAGAAAGGCCAACCAACGAGGGATGCTACAAGTGTGGAAAGACTGACCATCATATCAAGAATTGTCATTAGTGGGAAGTGGAATGGAAAAAGGAGAGATTTGAAAGAAGGAAAAGAAAGAAGGAACTAGTCCAACCCAAGAAAACCACAACAAAAGCTATGATTGCTGCTTGGGGGGAAAGCTCAGATGAAGAATAAGAAGACGGTGAGAATGAATAACAGGCGCTCATGGCAATTGGCGAATCTGATGAGGAATCATATGAAGAACCAGAGGTAAGTATATCCCATCTCAAAAAAAAAAAAATCCTATATAAAGAAAAACTCTCTGAGTTGCTACTTGATTTCATGGATGATTCCAAAGAAACAACCAAAGAGAAAGAACAACTCTCTAAAGAGTGTGCAATGCCAAAAGAAAAATGCATGAACTTGGAAATAAGAGTAAGTGAATCTAAAAAGAAAAACACTGTCTTGATGAACTAGTTCATCCACTTGAAACTAAGATTCTAGAGCTAAAATCTGAAAATTTGAAATTAAAGTTAGGAACTAGTAAAACGATTGTTGATCATTCTCACATCATGTTAGAAGAAAATGTGGGAAAACTAAAGGATAAGATGTATACTAAGGATGATCAGATCTTAAAAACTTGGTAAAGTCAAACTTGAATTAGATCGAACTTGAAAATGGAATAAATCCTTTGATGCCTTGACATGGCTTCAAGAAAATCATAGTGGCAACCAGAGAGGACTTGCCTTTGGGAGTAAATTTCCCAAGTGGGATCCTTAAAGTAATTATCTCACTCTCCCTGAGAATAAAATTTGCATCCACTATGGTAAGACTAGTCATTACAAAATTGAGTGTACAACAAAAGAACAGGCTAGTCGAAGAAATGTGAGCTTTGTTAAAAGAAAAAACCGGTTCCCATCTAACTGCAGTGAAGAGAATTCTGAGATATCTGAAGGGCACTATTGATTTATGTCTTTGGTGTCCTAAATGTAGTAATTTCGACCTTGTAGGATATGCTGATGCAGATTATGCAGGTTTCTCGGTTGATAGGAAAAGTACCTCAGGCATGGCTCACTTTTTGGGCTATTGCCTTGTGTGTTGGGCCACCAAGAAACAAAATTCAGTAGCCTTGTCTACTGCCGAGGCTGAATATGTGGCTGCAGCCTCATGCTGTGCTCTGTTGCTATGGATCAAGCAACAACTCATGGATTTTGGTATAGAGGTTGGATGCATTCTTATTTTCTGTGACAACACTAGTGCAATTAGCATGACGAAGAACCCGATTCATCGTAAGAGAACCAACCACATAAATGTCAGACACCATTTCCTAAGAGATAACTCTGAAAAAGGAATGATCTCAATCGAATTCTATGCTACTGAATAACAAATTGCAGATATCTTCACTAAGGCACTAAGTAGGGAGCATTTTGAGAGAAACAAGCTAGAATTACGGATGATTAAGATCACCTAATTGAAAAATAAAATGATTTTATTTTGGCTAGAAACACTAAAAATAGGTAACTAACCAGACTAATCATTGCTCAGTATCATGACTTTACTTCCATACTCTCTTGCCATGTATTAATATGATTCCCTGATTGCTAATGATGTTTTTTTATCTTTGTAAATTGAGGCAAATTAAAGACTATAACACGATGAACCTGGTTCATCGCTGCTGGTTCATCTGACTGACAAGGTACGTGCTCACCACCATACACTTATTGAAATAATTATAGTCACACATGAGCAGGACTCTATCTATATTTGGTTCATTTCAAATTTTCAGTACTTATCCCAAAATGAACCCGTTTCAAAGAGTCCGATCGAACCTTAATTAGCCTAGATTTAGGGAGTCATAACCGTCTAATCACTGATACTCCTGCAACGATTAGACTCTCACTTGACCAAGAATTACGCCCGTTGTACAATTAATAACCACATCTTTAAAAGTCCATCATTACCTCCCCTCTTCAAATGCATAACCGTCGAACCAAGTTCATCATTCCTCTCATACCAAAGTGATCAACATTCTTCTCTCACCAAATCTTCATAACAATGTCTTCTACACCACCCCCTGCTTCATCTTCAATAACCACCCCTAACTATGGGGTCGGTCTCGAAGACATTGGTTCTAACTCTCCATTTGTACACAACTCACACTATCCCACTAGGTCTTCAACCCCTCAAAACCCTCAAGTTTCTGACCCTATCCCTGAACCCACTCCTTCACCCCAATCAGTCCCAGCCGTTACACCTAGCCCCACTCCAGCCCCCTGAAAACGTAGAGTAAAAATGTTGGCCAGGAAAACAGTTTCATCTGGTTCTTTTACCAGAAAATTAAATGAGAAACTTCAAGACAACAAGGACCAAGACTCTGAATCTTCTAGTGAGTCATTCAAATCTGCAAAAGAGGATGAAGCACCAGGTTCATCTGACACTGACAAGGTAAATCTTGAAGTTGGGTCTACAACTGAAATGGCTGAAAACATGTTTATCTTGATTGGGTCGATAGTGGATATAGAGGTACTAGATAGGCGAAGAAAAATTAAGAAAAATATAAACATTGAGAGAGAGGGAGAAGGGAGTTCAGAAAGGGGATCTAGGAAGGAGGGTGCCACTCTAGCTATTTGTGGTCTCGCCCTTGTTATTATTTAGGAAGGAGTCAAAGCTTTAGGGGGAAGCAGCAGCGGGTCTGGAAAGTCTAAAACAAGCAGTAGATGAACCTAGTTCATCTATTGAGGAAACGTTGGCTGAGTTGATGAAAACGTTGGGGGAGTCCTACAATCCCAAAAAGAAGAGAACTCCAAAATCCAAGAAAGCTACTAGCCATGTTCCAACCAAGAAAAGGAAAGCTTCATCTTCTGCTGATGCTCCTGCTCCAAAGAGTCGTGCTACTAGAAGCACTGTTAGGCAAGGAGAAGAAGAATTGGAAAAAGCTCTAAGAGAGAGCAAGAAGAAGAAGTCTTCCAAGGGAAAGGCAAAAGTTGGAGAGCCCGTTGAGGCAGTTCTTGTTGATGACGATGAGATGGACCTGGTCCATTAGGAGGAGAAACAAACACAAGTTGAGGTTGAGACACCAAAACCCAAGAAAGCTAAGGTTTCTTCCAAGAAGTCAGCATCTGTGTCTGCCATACCCTCAACAGTTGCAAAAAGGATCAGGACTGAGTCAAAGAAAGTAAAGATTGTTGATGATGAGGAATGGAGTGGAGAAGAAGTGGAAGTGTCTGGTGAGGATACTGACAAACTCACAATGTTTGGAAAGCGTACTATCTTGAAGGGGAAGCTGTTTAGAGACCTTGAGGAATCAGGGATGATTTTCCTGATTGATACCTTGGATGTGCAAGGGTGGAAGAACATGGTTCTTCACCTTGAGGGAAGGTTGGCTAGGAATGAGTTGGTTGAATTTATGGCCAACGCAGTTGTCAAAGATGGCAGGGTATCCTCCAAGGTTCAAGGAGTTGAGATTTCGTTTGATGAAAATGAGTTGGAGGAAATACTGCATATCCCTTCTGAGGGTTATGATGATTACACAAGGCAAAGGTGGCCTAATCTGGATGGTTTACCCTCAGCTCTTCAAATCACCAGGTTTTTATGTGAGAATGAACAAGAACTTGAGCCCAGGGCAGTGTTTAAGAGTGAGATGAGGCCTCAACACAAACTGTTCTTTGAGTTTGTGATCTAATTTCTACTGCCTAGACAAGAGTGAATGCACATTGCCAGCTACATGGATCTCACACTTATGGAATGCTTGTACAGGGGTAAACAGATCAATTGGCCTGCCTTCATCATCCAGCTCTTGGACAGGTTTTGAAAGAAGCCAAGGCACGCGCTATACCTTATGGGTTTATCCTGATTGCGGTGCTTGCTCACTTCAAGGTTCCAGTGAAGAAGACTAAAATGGCAACTGCTAAGGACTATTTTGGGAAGAACACACTACTGACCTGTGACTACATTGTGAATATTCCTGAGGATGAACCTGGTTCATCCAGGAAACTGCATGTTAATAACAAGGTCGGGATGCTTGTGCAAGAAGGTGAGATAAAGGATGCGGAGATCCTTCATTTGAAATCTCGCCTTACAGAGGTTGAAGCTGAGCGGGATGTTATCAAAGCTGAATTAGCCAAAGAAAGGAGAAAAATGAGGGTGTTCTTCATCAAATGCTCTCCCTTCTTCAAGCCAAGACCACAACCTCTGCCCCTTCCCAGCCTTAGGAGTCCAGTGCCTCCAAAACCCCCCTCTATGACCCAGTTTGGGATTGTCTTATCTTGTTCTGTTTTTATTTTCTGATTTGATCATGGTTGCGACTGTACTTATTTCTTTTTTGTCTATGGTGCTTGATCAGGTATCCAATCAATGAATTTTTCTTTTTTGGTTATTGATTCTTTCTCAGTTTCTTATATAGCTTACATTTGTTGGTTTCTTTTGATGATTAATCCATGATTTACACCTGCAGTTACCTCAGTGGCCATGAGTAATTATTAATAATTTTGGTAAGTTTATTATTTTGCAACTTTTAAATAAAGCCAAAAGGGGGAAATATGTGCTTTTCAAAATTTCAAAGATTTTTGTGATATTTATAACCTAATGAACCTGGTCTCTCTATGTGGAATGCTTAAATCTATAAAAGTGTCTATGTTGGATTGAAGTATGTACATGGTTAAGCACAAAGTTTGTCATCATCAAAAAGGGGGAATTTGTTGAATCAAGTAACTGCATGGTTTTGAAGATTGACAAATGCCAACCCAGTTGAACCAGGTCCATCAGGGCAAACATAGTAAAACAGACCCATTGGCACGAGAAGCGTCCATGCACAAGAGATAAACATTATTTGTGAACTAAGAGGTTCTCCTAAGAGAAAAGGTTGCAAATTGATAAGAAGATGGAGTTCGATTTCAGGTAGGACAGAATCAAGACCAAGAAAGTTGAGATAAACACAAATTCTTCCACCAAGGAAGATTTGCATTAGAACTGAACAACAACATCTCACCTACTGATTCTATAAAATGTTGAAGAATTCCTGCTGAAGAATTTACGCACAAACACAGAAGTGAAACAAGAACTGAAAGCAAAATTATCAAAGCAATTTTTCAAGCAGAATCTTTGTGTGACATAAAAGCTACTTAAACCAGCTAGAAGAACAAGTTCCATCTGTTGTCTTTTGAGTCTAGTTGGTTGTAGTAGGTGATTACATATTGTATCTTTCAACTTTATCTAGAAGCAATTGTAATAGGTACACATTGTTCAAGTTAGAGTTAACTTGAAGTTTGTTGCAATTAGCTAGAGGCTAGTTTGCCACAAAGGTATTAGAGTTAGTCCTTAGGTTTACAAAAGAGTTTATTTTGTAAATGCTGTTTGGCTGATTGACATAGTAAAGAGTTTGAGAAAATCCTACGTGGAAGTAGGTCGTGGTTTTTTCACATTTTGAGCCAGGTGTTTTCTACGTAAAATTGTTGTGTTCTTTAAATTCTGCAATTACTTTTCTGCAAACTCTAGAAGTTTGAACACCAAGAAAAACCAGGTTCTTCTATACAGACTGCACTCGAAAATTGGACACCACACAAATCACCCCCCCTCTTGTGTGGTATTGACCTATAAAACATCATATTGCAATCACCGTGCCCAAGCTGCGGTCAAAACCCAGCCTCACGTCCTCAGACTGGCCCATTACCAAAACACAAAAATCACATCTCGTACCTCATCCATTAAATCACAAACTGTTGATGCACAACTAATACCAGACACTGATATACGCATATGAGTGAGTGGAAGGAATTCAAAAAGATATGCTTCAAGCTGAATCAATGATGTACGATAAGGAAAAAAAGAAGAGAAGTTTATCCTAAATTCACTGTAGGCTCTCGAAGATAGGTATGGACGTCATCATACCGATCCATAAGACTTTACTAGACACTTGCTCATGACTCGTAGAAATTATTAACTTAAATATCTAATACCAAATTGTCACGGCCCAAAATTCAACTACTCGTGATGGAAAATAACCCAACCCGCTAGGTAAGCCGATTAATAACCATCCAATTCAAATGGGATTTACTGAGAAAATAATGATGAAATAACGAAACTTTTACACAAATAATTCCAAGGATTGGTACTACAAATCATGAGATTCTAAGACTTAGAGTGTACAAGCTTGATTAATTTGGGGTCGTAATATAGCTATCACAACCAAGTTCTCACTCTATACCTCTCGGTAGTTTGAGTTATTTTTCCTGATTTGGCTTTCTCAAGTCCAAATGGGTATTCATGCAATTCAAGTGATATTAGCTCAAGTCAGGTACTACTATCTCTAGGTTTAACCCTTTAATTAGGGATATCAATTTCTTGAGTTCACCCCAATCCCTCTTTATCAAGAAGAGACTAAGTCATAAGGGCAAGAATCACTGTTTGCAACCACCAATTCTATAATTCTAGCAAGAACTAGGCTAAATATCACTAACCCGTAAGCATTCAAGACCTAAAATTCAATACCCATTAAATACCCATACTAGGGTTGGGCCACAACCCTAACTATGGGTCTAGCTACTCATAGAAATCAGAGAAATGAAAGATAAAAAGAAGATAAAATTCATAATACTAGATTAAAAGATGAAAATCTAATGTTATAAGGTGAATCCAATACAAAATTTCCCAAAAGGGAAGTTCCAACCGTCTCACATGCTCAACAAATACACAACATGACCTAAAAATGACAAAAAGTTCTATTTATACGAAGCTGAAATTTCCGGATAAAAATACCAATGCGGAGGTTATGCGGACGCATAATTCTGACCGCGGGCGCATAATTATAATCGCGGTATGCATTTTTCACATCTGGATTTGGGTCGAATATTGTTTTACGGACTACACTTCTCATTTTTGCTTGAATTAACTCTCTGAACCTCATCAACTGCGGTCCGCATAATTCCAATCGTGGCCGTGTAGGTACTTTTGTGGCCCCACTTTTCTGATGCGGTCCGCATTCATCTTTTAGCCCAAAATTCAACCTCTCTGAATCTGCCTTTCGCGGATCTAGAAATAATGCTCGCGACAGCGTCGTAGCTTTCGTGGTCGCACAATTTTTGTGCAATCCGCATTTCTCATATCTTGGCCCAGTCTTGGTTTTTGTTCAAGTTTTGACTCCTTTATGAGTTGATTATGACTCCTTTGGCTCATTTTATCAATCCCTGCAAGCAAATATATTACATTCCGGGAATACCTTCACACAGTTTTGTCCTTGAACACAAGTAAAAGTGAGCAAATAATTGGTCAAAATCCCTACTTATCAACTCCCCCAAACATAACCTTTTGCTTGTCCTCAAGAAAATATGGTAATTCTCACCTTCACAAGAAAAATAAAAGTATATTTCAGCTGGCCTAAGGTGACTCCATCAAGCATGAATTGGGACTAAAAATTACTCTAAACACAAATGAATTATCAACAACATCATGTTATGACCCTTTGAGTACAATAGTTCTAATGAGACACTAGAGCATCAAGGGTTGACACAATTCATCAAGGAAGCTCGCTCTATCACTTAGGTCATTGTGGATCCGAAACTCCTCCTCCTCTACTCTCCATGAGAAAATCTCACTTTTTAGATTGTAAAATTCAAAACAAGGATTGTAATGAAAACCATAAGCTTGCCCCTTATGTAAATCACCACTAATGTAAGCTCACTCAACTGAAAATCATATAGGGCTTTAGAGGGGATGCAATGAAGGCTTTTTGATCAAGGTAGGACTTATCGAACTATGATTTTCATCTTTCCTTAAGCATTCCTTGTTCTCATTTCGGCTCATGACAATCATTTTTATCCTGTTTCATCATTCCATGACTTTCATCATTGCGTTCTTTGAATCCCTTCATCCTTCATTTTTTTGACATTTTTGTTTTGGCTTTTCTTTCTTTTCTTTGACTTTCATTTTCTTCAATTATCTTTCTTATTTGTACCTTTTATCACTTTCAAGTTCCTCGTCTCTCCCCAAACTTATGCTTTTGCCAATTGTTCATCATGAATGCTAAGGAAAGATTGGGTGCCAAGGGAGTGTCATTATAAAACAGATAAAGGCTTGTAATGTGGATATTGAATGAAAAGGCTTAGACTCAAATGGGGTTGACTAGGGATATCATATTGGTAGGATACTGAAGCTTACAAAGTTCAAATGGACCTAGGAGAGCCTACAATCATTTCTCAAGTCGAGCTACACTTAGAATTTCGCCTAGACAAACATTCAGGGCAAATTCTAGACTCATTGGCACGGGACTTGGACTTGCAATTCAATACCTCACCTCTCAAGCTGCTGGATTCTTAAAGAGAACAGAGTCCACTACTAAAAAATAGACCTACGGGAACAGTTAATTTGGCAACTGTTATCAAACCGTTGCAATAGACTAGTACAGTAACGGTTACAACCGTTACAATAGAATTTGGATGAAACCGGCACACTTTAGATACTAAACCATTCCAGTTGACATTTAACCGTTACCATAGGTCTTTTTATGGTAACGGGTTTGTTGAACCATTCCAATAACCAGTTGTAGTAACGGTTCTAGAAAATATTTTAATATCGGAACGGGTATTTTGTTCCCTCCTCGTTTTCCCCCCTAAATTTTGCTAAACCCGCCAATATAACCCTTTTTCCCATTTATTTCATAAATATTTTATTTTTGGTAAATATAATAACTAAATTAAAATATTTTGACACTTTCAATGTTGTATCGTCATTCTCACATTCTGATCCCCAACTCAGTTTTGTCACCGCAGCTCTCGTTCTCACCTTCATCTCAGCAAAATAAACCTCTCAGCAAATTAACTCACTCTCAGCAAACCTAAATTCCCTTCCCAAATCACCTCCCCAAATCCCTCATTGGCAAATCACCGTCCCAAATCCCAAAGTCCTCATATCTCGCTTGCTAACCAGCAAATCACCAGCAAACGTTCCTCAAATCTCAATTGCTAACCCAAAACTCCCAAATCCCCAAAGTCCCAAACTCCATTTGTGTCATTGACGTTTGTTTCACTCCAGGGCCGACTGACTGAGTAAAGAGCGAGTGAGTAAATAGCTTTGTTTATTTGGTTAAGAATGCACAGATGAGTGAGTAAAGAGCGATAAATTTCTCTCTTGTTAGCAGAAAGTTTCGACCCAAAAGGCAATCAGTGAGAAATCAACTTCAGGTAATTTTTCCTTTGTAATTTGGGCATTTTAACTACACGGGGTTTTTTTCTTAAGAAATCATATGTTTCAGGTTAACAGCTCGTACACGGGGTTGTCACTATACGATCATGGATATTCATTTGCTTTGCCTGCACTGATGGTTCAAGCAATGTGGAAGTGTAAGTTATAATGATTTTCTTGTTTGGCAGTAGGTTCATTCCTAGAGAATATGTCTTATAATCTTACTGGCCTTGCATAAATTTCTTAGTTCTTAACATTTTTATGCAAGAAATAGATTTCTACTGTCCTTAATTATGTCTTTTATGTTGTCTATTTGGTGTTGTGATTTTTATTTGGATAAAAAAAAGTTACGTCTACGCAATACATGACAGTTACACTTGAATAGAATATGATAGTTGGACTTGATACCATCTGCTTCATGCCTTTACCAAAAAAATCTGTAGTTAACAATGTGGCCCTTATTGGGCATATGTGTATAATGTGTACAAGTAGCTTATGATTGAGAATTGGTTACCTGCAAATATTTTGAGTTTTTCCAATTGAGAGGTTTTTTACCAGAGTATTTAGATGTGAGTTTCATTGTTCCATTTCCTTCTCTACTACATGTTATTTTTGCACAAAATTCTTGGAGTCTCTACATAGCTTATTATTCTGCCCAAAAACAAGACTAACATTCAGAGACTTGCGTTGAATCTATGTTCTAGCTAGTCTTCATGTTACTGTCCGTCTTTCCCGAGGCTGATTTTTTTTTTAGTAAGGGGTGATATGGGATGCCTTCTAAACTTTTCACAAACTAAAATCTTTTCACATACTAACATAAGAAAACTTGTTTTGATTTACCAACCAAAAAAAGGAGGACCAATTGAAGTGTTAGTACTATATGTAGTTGTTAAAAACGTCTATGACTTGAATCCTAAGGAATGATATTGCATATTATCTAGTTTCATATAAGTCCTCGTTTGCATATTCTAGTACTTACATAAAAGATAAATGAAGATTCAGATTTCAGAGTGATGTTTTAGTTCAAAAGCTAAACTATATCGTAATAGAGAATAAAATGTGCTTAATCTTGATGTGACATGTTTGTTGTGATTCAGCTTCAATTTCTTCAATATTTTCACTATCTTGCACACTCTTGACAGTCCAATATGCCCATCCAAATGAAGCAAGGATATTGCATATTATCTAGTTTAATATAAGTCCTCGTTTGCTTGTGAAGTCCTTTAGGACCTAATCTGCAGTTTTAGTTTAATTTTTATTTTACTTTAGTAGGAATGCTGTCTAATTTCCTTCAGATCAGTGAGGTCTTTCTCTAGGTGCACGAAAGTGTTTGTCAGCAAGGTGATTCGAATTTATGGTTTTGGTTTCAAATCTCGTTTGGTGTAGTACTATATGCTTCTTTCCACTTGGGTGGGTAATTTGCCATCAATTCCATTGGTTTCTCTTTTAAATGTAACTGCTTATCGATCGAATTAAAAGTAGGACAGGTTCTATTATACTTCACTTCCTACTTAATAACTTCACCTCCAAAATACTAAACGAGCATTTCGGGCGAATCATGTGAATGTAGTCTGAGAATTGTTTATCGCTTCCTCCGTCCCATTTATGTGATGCAATTTGACTGGACATGAACCGTTCTTACCTATCGAATAGTAGCTAGGATAAACGTCGTGCTTGGTTTTGTTCTAAAAATTTTCACCTTGCTGTTGTTTCCTTCTAATTCTCGATGATCCAAGGAGTTCATTCAGTTACTGATGCATACTAGAGAAAGATAAGCACAAGTAGTTCTATTGGCCCATTCTTGCCGAGAAAAGTTGTAGAATTGCTTTATAGATACAACAAATACAAGATTTCTCAGCAAACATGAACCTCTTAATCAAATAACACTAGGATAGTCTTATACTAGTTTTCATGTAACTAGGCAAAAAAGAAGGAAATGTCTGATACTTCAGATACTCTATCAAGTAAGGATATCTTTGTGGCTACAAGAAAAATAAAACGTGACCGAGTATACAAAAGCTCATATGACAATACGATTAGTAAAATTGTAATAAATTTCTAATTTAAAGTTTTTCGCGATTATTTATTTGTTCTTAATTAATCATTCAATTTTATTTACTTAAACTCTTTTCTCTATGGTTTGTAGGCTGAAATGGAGAGACTACAATCAACTCAAGAAACTGAAGATGGAAGTCATTCAGTTGACGCTTTTGCATCAGTCATGGGACCTGAACATCCAGATCGCGTGAGATTGTATAGGAGAGGGGTTACCAAGACTGTCTTAAAAGAGAAAATAGGGAATCTTGGATCTTCTGATGCTGCTAATGAGAGGATGCAACAGAAAATAGAGGAAATGGAACAGAGGATGCAACAAAGAATGTTAGAAAAGTTGAACGAACAAAAGGGTACTATGGAACAACATATTACAATGAACGTCGTCGCACGACTTCAGCGTCTGAACCCAGAACTGCGACTTGATGCTGACATGCTAAGGTTCGTAGAAGCTTCCTCTGCACAAAAAGTTATTGTTCAACTAAACAATCGACCATCTGCCGGTAGTAACAATTGAGGTCAGTACTTACTAAATATTATACATCTTCTTCTATTTCTTCTTCTCCTCTTTCCTTGTACTTCTTCTTCTTCCACTTCTCTCTCTCGAAAAGTCTAAATAGTTTTTTTACTTTGCCTATGGCACTTAGTCACGCAAATGAAAGAAATCAAAAGAGAATACCTAACATTTGGAATAGTTGCAAAATGTATGGCTTGTGCCTTGTGGTATTTGGCACTTGATAGTGATATCTTTTGTGTTGTTGACTGGCTTGTTGGTTGTTGCCATTGAGTTTATTTGTTGTGCTGCTCTTTATGGCCTTGTTGACTGCCTTGTTAGCCTGTTGATTTTTGGCCGATGAATTACGTCATACATTGTGGAGATGATCCAATTGTCTTGTTGGATTTGACATTAAGGTTTTAATGGATCTCATCTGTTCATTCAGTTATACTCGAATTTGTTATATAAATTAACCGTAAAATATTTTTATTAATGCTATCAATTATGGCTGGCTGCTATGCCAGCTACCTATGGCAAGAGAATGTTGCAGTTGGATTGTCAATTCTCTTATATATATAGCATGATCAATGATATGAAATTAATATATTCCCTATCGGCAAGTTAACAACTGCTTTCATCCAACCAGAAAAATTGTCATTAGTAAATGACAGTATGATAAGTATGTGTACCTAGGATAGTAAAAAAATCTCTCTACTGGACAGATTACGAAATGGCTTGGTAACTCAAACCAAAGACGACCAACTGATTCACTCCCCCCACCCCACCCCAAGGGAGATATTTGCACCATCCAAACCAACAGGATTTAGGAAGATACACAGTTGACTGTTGAGCGCATAAATTTTACTAGTTTTTTCTTTCTTCATGCTGTAATAGAGAATTTATCACGAAGTGATGGTGCGCAGATCTTCTTTAGTTCCTTGTTGGTCACGTCATATCATCATCCATAAATAAAAGTGACCTTCCATATTCTGGATCCCAACTAGCCGATCTTATTCACAATGACATAAGTGGAAACTCGCTCTTCTCTCAGCCAAGGGTGGAGCTGGGGCCAGAAAATTGCAATATACGAGTGTTTTTGGTCTTTGGCTAAAAGGCAGTTAAGCATTGTGGTGTCTTATAGTTATCTCTGCCGCAGATTGTGTTCATTTGTGTGGCTAGTTGGACCTAGTGTAGCAATGCACTATTCTGATTTTTGCACTGACCTTTATCCTTTTAACCAAACATTTGTTCGTAGTACCAGGAGTAATCCATTTTCCTAGCATTCAGAGTAGAAACTGATTGACTGCTTATATAATTTCTGATAATGTGCACATGACAACACAACAGATGAATATGGAGAATGTAACTACAAATTTCATATTCAATATCACATGGAACTTTCCTGTGGATACTGAAAATGCATCGCACTTTGTTCTTTTGTATTTCTGTGACATTGTTAGTATGGCACAACTGTTAATCCAGCTTGTTAATTTCCAAATGTTTTTCATGATAGTACACACTACCCTCCCCAGACCCCACTAGTGAGATTATACTAGGTTATTGTTGTTGTAGGAAACAATATTCATACCTTTCTAGAAAGAAGGCAACTGGAACTAAAAATATTGTGGAAATGGACTGTCGATAAGTGATGAAGACCAAATGGTTCATTCCATCCAATATAATCTTCTTGAGAAGTATATTACTAATGGCAAAAGCAAAATCAATTGCCAACATAATCAAAATAGGGTACCATTCCACATAGCTCTTCATCTGAGCATTTTCCCTTTAACTTATGCCTCTTCTTTGAATTATCATGTGTTTTTAAACATGAAGCTGAGATAGACATTTAAAGTTTTACATAAACTTTTAGTGAAGTGAAAAGTGTATACAGAGGAGGGATTAATTCCTGCAATCACATCAATGCTTTTAATCTACCAAAAAAGTTGACAATTTGTTTAACATCATATACTCTTTGGTGGGGTGATGTACTTGTTTTGTCTTTCAAGCTATGACTTAGTTTATTCTCTTTAAGAGTAATGACTTTATTTATCCTCTTTTGTAGGTGGAGTAAATCAAGAAATCGAAGAAGATGATGAAAGTGAAGAACTAAACCTTACTTGAGATGAACTTTGAATTGCTATACATGAATGTTCTATAGGAATCTTTTGTTATCAACCTTTTTGAAACTTACTCTCTTGAAATGTATTAAACTTATGCATTTGGGGTAGAACATTTGCTTTATGGATATTATGCTTGATGGATAATTTATATTATTAAAATTTTTATTTTATGATTTATTTAAATTTTAGTGTTATTATAATTTATTTTTTATATATAAATGTTTCTTTATAATAGGGGCTATATTTTTGTTTTAACTGAACTGTTACAATAGCCTACCCATACCGTTGCCGTAGGACACAAAATGGCATTCCACGATACAATGCAAACCGTTGAGATATGTCATATAAACCGTTCCATAATGACCTATAAACTGTTCCCCAAAACCGTTGCAATAGGGTAAAGGAACCGTTGTTATATCCATAAAAAACCGTAACAATAGCTTACAAAAGTGTTGCATTAAATAATATGGTAACGGTTAAGAACCGTTCCATACACACTATAGTAACGGCTTGAAACCGTTCCAATTGGAAAATATAATCGTTCCAACAGAGTAAGGGAAAACCGTTGCGATAGATGCATCTATAACCACAGAGATGCAAACCGTTACAAGAACCGTTCCCATAGACCTATTGCCACGCGGTTTGATGGAACGGTCTGTAAACCGTTCCCATATCTATATGGCAACGATTAAGCAGTCTATGGGAACGGTTTTCCAACCGTTACCGTAGGTCAATTTTTCAGTAGTGGTCGAGGGCCCACAACAACCCTAGCTAAGATTGAAAATCACAAATGGTTCAAGGAAACCACTTGACGAATGTTTTAGTCACTTCAAGAGTCTAAAGGTCACACCTAGAGCTAATTTTTGCCAATCAACTTGTATCTAACCATGAGGTCGAATGTAAATGTGTTAGTGCTAAGTGAATCCTTCTTGAGACACTTTTATTCATTACTACTACATATCAAATAAAAAAGAAAAAAAACTCAATCCCTTAAGAAGGTTGTCACGCCATCCATCATTGGGAAGAGCCACCCGGATCACAAAACATCCACTTTTGGAAAGAATTGTGACATTAAGAAAACCAAAGGCTTATTGTTCCCACAAAATGTAAAAAGAAGCTAAAAACTTAAAAATCCACGAACGAAAATAAGATGCTGATCTATTAAGGAAAAATACGAAAGAAGTTTAGAAGTAAACTACGGAATGTAATATATACATAATGAAATGAATATATACACCGAATGGTAAAATTATATACATACCAAAAGTGAAAATAACGATAAATAACGATAAAGAAAAATAGTATCATAGTTATTACATACCAAATGTCATCACAAATCAAAATGGACCACCCCCCAAATAAAAGATAGCATTTTCTTCAATGCTAATATCAAAATCAGATCAGGGAAAGGTTAGAGAGTAAAGAGAACTCCCAATGTGGTCTCTGTGTGCATCGGGTCATCATCTCCCTCGTGTCCTCTAACTAGATCTCCACATCCTTTGATTGGGGGATCACGGGGTTGCTGAGCATCTTGATCTTCTCCTCAGCAATATGTGTAGTAGTAGTCGGCTCCTCAGACTGGCCAGCTGCTACATCTGATGCCTCATGTTCTGCCGCCTGTGCTGTTGGGGCTGTCTCCTCCATAAGCAAGTCTAGTGGGATATCTCCAGTTGAGGCCATCTTCTCTACCTCCCTTTTCAGCTTCTCCACTGATTCTTTTGAGGCCTGAGTTTTCCTCATCCTTTTAACCTACTTGCCTAGATCCTTGATAATCTTACCATGTGCATCCAAAGTCTTCAGGATCTTCTTCTGGTTGTCCAAGAGCTTCTTCTGATTTCCTAGAATCTCCATGAATGAATCCTCTACTGATAGAGGTACCTCAAGTTGTGTTGGGGCTGCAGACTGTTCTGCTAGTGCACTGGATAGGGCAATCAGCTTTGTTGTAGTTGCCTGCATCCAGTTGTTGATGTTGGATAGTGTCTATGAAACCCGCATTGCAGTGTGAGGGTAGGTGGAAGATGAGGGCACAAATAATGGCACGGTGATGGATGGCCTAGATGAAAGAGGATGCATGGCAGCTGAAGAACCTTCCGATGTGGAAGGCTCTAACCCGGTGGCCACTACCCTAGGCTCTTCAGACTGGCCATTGGAGGTAGTGGCTTTACCCTTTGCTTTAGTGTTGTCCGCTCCTTGGAGGCTATATAAGGAGAAAGGCTTTTTAGGCCTCACCTTCGTGTCATAGTGGCTCTTCTCTACCCCTTGGTCCTCAAGATACTTAGTGATGAAGTTGGGGTAGGGATAAGATCTTTTTTCTTTTCCAGCCGCCTTGGAGATATGGTGGGACATCAGGTTCCCCACATTAATTGGATACCCCACCATGATGGAAGCTATCAATATTGTCCGGGTGAGTGGGAGGAAATTATCATGCTTGCAAAAGTCAAGGCGGTGTTAGAAACATATTTTAATGATGCAAATAATATATCTACTGTATCTAGGTACCTCTCGAGATTGAAAGGACAAGATCACTGACGCATCCAAGATTGAGGAAATTATGGAAGAGTTAACGGAATAAACTGAATCTAATATGATCGTGATTGTATCCAAGATTGAGGAAATAAATGAAGATTGATGAAAGAGCGACGTAATAGATTGCGAAAAGATTGAAGGGATCAAGCAATCAAAGAAACCAAGAATCTGGAAGCTAATTACTCACGCGGATAAAATTGGAAAGACAAAGATCCTAGGAGGATTTCAACGCCATCAAAGAAAGTTTTTAGCGCATCCTTCTCAGCCCTAGCCGTTGCAGAATATCTTTATTCTTGGAAAGAATCAATTTCCTTCCAAGGATCAAATATCTTCGGTTGGTAACATCTCTTCAGAAATCTAGCTTCCTCCAGTATATAAACACATTCTTGTACCTTAGAATAACATACTTTGATCGAACTAATTACCCTCTCTTTGTTCTACTACATACAAACATTGTAGCTCCCTAATGATCTGCTGTGTAACGAGTTAGAGAAGAAAGAGAGAAAACCATTGGTGAGGCATTGTATAAAAGAGAATCGAGTGCCACTGAAAGTTAGCCATTGGTGTAAACTACACCACCACTGTATTCTCGAGAACATCTGTCACTGAAAGAGAACACCCTTGCAACCCAAGGGGACTGGACTAGGATTCACATTGAATCTGAAGTAGTATAAAATCCAGGTGCCTTTAATTCTTGCACTTTTATTATTGTATTTACATTGTGTTGCGTTATTATATCCTTACTACAACTAGTCGACTAATTGCAAAACCAGTCAACAAATAAAGAATAAAATTAAAAATAGTCAATTCACCCCCCTCTTGTACTTTCAATTGGTATCAAAGCCTCGCTCACATTTTCTTTTTGCTTAACAGCTTGTGAGAAAAGATCATGGCCAATCAAATCATTGTTGGAGCACTTTTTCAAGAAGGAACATCACAAGTGAGGCCACCATACTTCAAGGGTCAACACTTCTCTCACTGGAAAGTGCCTATGGAGATTTAGGCAAAATCCTATGATGTAAAGGTATGGAGAGTCATCAAAAAAGGGAAACTACCCACTACCAGTTGCTGCAACTTCTCAACCCCCCACTGATCTTGAATATATTGATGCATACATTGAAGAACAAATGGCGGTTGTGCAAGTTAATGCAAAAACAAGAAATTTTCTTTACAATGCTATTACTGGTTAATAATATGAGATGATCTCCAGCTGTGACACGACCAAAGAGATGTGGGATAAACTCGAAGTTACTTATGAAGGAACGAGCAAGGTGAAAGAAACTCACATCAACATGCTGGTGCACGACTACGAACTCTTTCAGATGAAAGAATGAGAATCCATCGAAGAAATATTTGCCAGATTCAGTAAAATTATAAGTGATCTAAAAGTATTTGAAAAGCCATACTCTAGTGGTGATGAAGTTTGGAAAATTATGAGAAGCCTACCTACCACTTGGAAGACGAAAGTCATCACACTTGAATCTCAAGATCTGAACAAAATATCATATGATGTACTTCGGGGAGAACTCATAGCATTTGAAAAGACCCATCTCAAGAAAACTACTCAAGAAGAAAAGAAGAAGATTGTGGCCTTCAAAGCTACAACTGATAGAGCAGAAAGCGATATTGATGATGATCCTGAAGCTCTTAAAGAAGAAATTGATCTAGTATCAAGAAACGTGGACGGACTAATGAGAAGATACAGAAACACCAAGAAAGGCAGGTTCCCATCCAGACGAACCAGGCAATATAGTGAACAAGACAAAAATGATGGAAAATGCTATGAATGCGGAAGATTTGGACATGTTCAAGCTGAATGTTCTGATCTTAAAAGAAAAGTCTCCAGAGGATTCAACAAGAACAAATCATTCGGAAGATGGAGTGATGAAGATAATTCAAAACATGAGAAAATAGCCAACTTATGTTTTATGACGATCCTAGAAAATGATATTAAGAAAATCTTTGGATGCTAGACAGATGAGGACGATTCAGACGATGATGAAAAAGATGAAAATGAGAACTGTTTCATGGCTCGAGGTGAAACAAGCTAGGTAAGACCCTATAACTGTGATAGATGTAATAAATTATAGGATATTCTCGATCTTACTCTAAAAGAGTCACAAAAAATGTTTGATGAGATAAAAAGACTCAATAGAGAAATAAAAGACTGGAAACTCAAACTTGAAGTATGCAAAATTGAACAAGATGTACTTCAGGATGAGTATGATGGATTACTTGTGCAGCTTAACCGCATGCGCAAATCCACCAGTCATAGTTCCACTAGGTCCAGTCAGACGTCTTATAAGTCAACTAAAGAAGGACCAACCGGAACAGAGTCAACTAGTTCTGACTCAAGTTGAAACTCCATAACTGGATCAAGTCCCAAATGTCACTACTGTAATAAGAGTGGACATAAGTACTCCTTTTTTCATTTTCATAAATCAAATTTGTCAGGATGGGGTTTGTAGACCTAAGAATAATCCTGAACCTAGCGATTCTAACCCAAAAGGACCCAATCAGACTTGGGTACCTAAGAAAAGATAAACATCATGTTTTGCAAGAACACCACAGAAGAAGTCACAAAGGAAAATGGTATTTGGATAGTGTGTGTTCCACTCACATGACAGGAGAAAAGAATCTGTTTAAAGAAATTACAAAAATTGATGGAGGAAATGTGAAATTTGGCGATGATTCAAAAGGAAAGGTAGTTGGTACCGAAACTGTTCCTTTCAACAACAATTGCGATATCACTGAAGTTTATCTTGTGGATGGACTCAACTACAATCTCCTAAGTATAAGTTAACTATGCGATTCAGGATACGAGGTAAAATTTAAGAAAACGGGTTGTGCCATCGAGGACGAATAAGGTAAAATAATTCTTCAAGGTAAAAGGTATGAAAATGTTTATATTCTTGATGGTTTTGGATGTATAGATGGTCACATATGCAAAACCTCTTTCTATGATGATCCTTGGCTTTGGCATAAGAAAATTGCTCACGCAAGAATGCATTTGATAGAAAAACTTTCCAAAAGAGAACTAGTTATTGGCTTACCCAAACTAAATTTTTCTAGAAATCATGTGTGTGATGCATGTCAAATTGATAAGCAAACCTGAAATTCTTTCAAAAGCAAAGACATTGTTTCTACTTCAAAGCCTTTACAATTACTGCATATGGATTTATTTGGACCTACTAGAACTGCTAGCATTGGAGGTAAAAGATATGTTTTTGTTATTGTTGATGATTACTCACTTTTCACTTGGGTGATCTTTCTATCTCAAAAAGATGAAGCCTTGAAAAAGTTTGAGATTTTCTGTAAAAAGGTTGAGAGAGAAAAAGGCTTTCTCATTACTACCGTGCAAATTGATCATGGAGGAGAATTTGAAAGTCGAGCTTTTGAAGACTTCCGCAATGATCAAGGATATACTCACAACTTTTCTGCGCCAAGATCACCTCAATAAAATGGAGTGGTTGAAAGGAAAAATAGAACTCTACAGGATATTGCCAGAACCATGTTACTAAAACATTCATTGCCAAATCACTTCTGGGCAGAAGGCGTAAGTACTGCTTGTCACATTCTAAAGAGATGCCTCATTACACCTATCCCAAAGAAAACTCCATATGAGTTATGGAAAGGTAAGCGTACAAATGTAAGTTATTTTAAACCTTTCGGAAGCAAGTGTTTCATTCACAACAATGGTAAGGACAGTCTTGGAATATTTGATCAAAGAAGTGATGAAGGTATTTTTCTTGGTTACTCTTTAAACAATAGATCCTTTAGAGTTTATAATAAACGCACCTTATACGTAGAAGAATTAGTACATGTTGTTTTTTATCAGAATAACACTCCGGCCGAGAAAGAATTTATTGCAGGTGATGATGAACAAAAGAAAAAATCTCAAGAGGCAAGAAAATCTCAAGAGTCAACTAGTAAACCTGTCAACATGGAAGAGTCGACTATTGTCGTCAACAATAGTCAACCTAAAAATCAAAAGAGTCAGTCACTCCTGTTTCTCGTCTAAATTAATGGAGGAGTGAACCTGAGTATATTCAAAAATTCATCATTGGAGATCCAAACGAAGGAATGAAAACAAGAGGAGCTCTAAAAAAGAAATCCAACATGGCTTTGATATCTCAAATTGAGCCAAAAAGAATTGAAGAAGCCCTAAAAGACTCAAGTTGGGTGCAGGCAATGCAAGAAGAACTTGATCGATTTGATAAAGGTCAAGTATAGAAAACGACACCCAAACCAGCAAATGCTCCAGTTATAGGAACAAAATGGGTTTTCAGAAACAAGCTGAATCAAGAAGGAAAAGTTATCAGAAACAAAGCTAGACTAGTCGCTCAAGGGTACTCACAGCCAGAAGGAGTCAACTACGACGGGACCTTTGCCCCTGTAGCTCGATTGGAATCTATAAGAATTCTTCTGGCGTATGATTCCTTCAAAAGATTCAGACTATTCCAGATGGATGTTAAAAGCGCATTTCTAAACGGGTTCATCGAAGAAGAAGTCTATGTGAAGCAACCCCCTGGATTTAAGGACTCAAAATTTCCCTACCATGTGTTCAAACTAACCAAAGATTTATACGGGCTAAAACAAGCTCCAAGAGCATGGTATGAACGACTCATCTCATTTCTCATTGATAATGGATACACAAGAGGTAAAGTAGATACTACATTGTTCATTAAAAGGTCATCTGAAGGTAATCTCATTATTCAAGTTTATGTTGATGATATTATTTTTGGTAGTACTAACTCTTTTATGTGCAAGGAATTTTCAGATCTTATGCAAAGTGAATTTAAAATGAGTATGATGGGAGAACTAACGTTCTTCCTTGGACTACAAATTCAACAATCTGAAGGAGGGACCTTCATATGCCAAAACAAGTACACCAAGGAATTGATTCAAAAGTTTGATATGGAAAATGCAAAAGCCATTAGTACTCTTATGAGTCCCTCAACGAATCTTGATAAAGCTGAACAGGGAACATCCGTTGATGAAACTAAGTATCGATGAATGATTGGTTCTCTTCTTTATTTAACTGCTAGTCGACCAGATATCATGTTTAGTGTGTGTAGATGTGCCAGGTTCCAGTCAGCTTCAAAGGAGTCTCATATAACAGCAGTCAAAAGAATCATTCGATATCTCATTGGAACTACTTCTTATGGATTATGGTATCCTTAATCTAACACCATCAATTTAGAAGTCTTTTTAGATGCCGATCTTGCAGGCGACAAGGAAGATAGAAAAAGTACCAGTGGAACATGTCAACTACTTGGCAAAGCTTTAGTGTCTTGGAATAGTAAGAAACAAGGATCAGTCACATTATCCACACCTAAAGCTGAATATATAACTATTGGACAATGTTGTGCCCAATTACTTTGGATGTCACATCAACTCGGTGACTATGAACTTTCTTTTAAACCTATACCAATTTTTTGTCATAATTCTAGTGCTATTTGTCTTTCAAAAACTCCTGTGCATCATTCTAGAGCAAAACATATAGATATTAAACATCATTTCATTAGAGATCATGTTCTTTAGGGAAATATAGAAATAGCATTTGTAGGAACTAATGATCAATTAGCTGATATTTTCACTAAGCCTTTATTAGAAGAAAGATTTTGCTTATTGAGGAAATTTCTTTGGATAGTGTGCATTAGCAATAAAAATTAGGACCAATGTGTCATTGTCTGACTTATGTGTGACTAATGTTTTATTTCTTTTTGTAATCATTTATTACTCCTCCAATTTCCCTATTTTTTCCTCTCTTTTCACATCAGTTTCAGAGTTCAAAGAAGGAAACCCAATCATCGCGTCTTCTCATCTGAAAACCCTTTCTTTTCTGTACTCTACCGTCAGGAAACACCTTTTTAATGCCTATGTCTCCTTTCAATCACTATCATCTTCTCCGTGTAGAAACCTCTCTTAGAAACCCTCTCATCCAGAACTCTCATCAATGGCCAAACATCCTAAGACTCCATCTGCCTCTACCAGAAAATGCACCCATTCCAGAACGAAAACCCCCGCTCAACCTCCTGAGCAAGTAGACCTATGGTCCTAACAATCTGAAGGCTTTGCCACTTCTCAGGATGACCTCTATAAACATTCTCAATCTCTAGGAGAAAAAGCTTTAGGAAAACGACTAGTGGAAGAAGCCCCTATTTCGCTCACTCCAAAGAAATAAAAAATTGATCTTTCCAGCGCTCTAGAATGTGACCTAAACTTCTGGGATTCCCCAAATAGAGATTTATTTGCCGTCTTGAAAGACAAACCTATTGCACATGGGAGGATAGTTAATCTTGATGAAATGGAAGCCCTAAATTTCAAGGTAAAAGATCTTTTCGTCTATCAAGGTTGGTCTAAGTTTTTCTCTATTCTTGTCCCTAAAGTGTATGAACCCCTAGTTAGAATGTTATATGCAAATGTTCGATCCACTAAGCCTGATAGGTTGGAATCCTTAGTCATAGGCAAACGTATTATCCTTGATTATGCTTTGTTTCATTCAATTTTTCAGTGTAAGTGTTCTGTCTTTCATATGCTCTTCAAAAATTCCTGGCTTGAAGATTTCGAAATTTCTTTTGATCAAGAGAAAAAGTGTATTGGTGAGTATCCCTCTGATTCCCTTCCCAACCAGTTAGATCCTAGTGATGTGAGTTTTGAAACCCGTGTTCTAGCCCATATTGTTTCCACTTCTCTGCTTCCTCGCACTAGTTATTTCTCCACTTTCTCTCTCAGGGACACCTTCTTTGTTTACTGTCTTGTGACTAAACTCAAGATCAAGTTGTCCTCTTGGGTTATCAACTTCATAATTGAGAGTGCTGAAGACCCCACTGGTCTACCTTATGGCCTGGCCATTACCCACATTTTGGTAGCCCACAATATATCTTTTTTTGAATACCCCTCCATCATGGTTTACAAGTCTTACAATTCCAGGGCTTTTGTGAGTATGGGGTATGTGTGCATTCAAGGGTCATGGGTCAAGAAACAAGAGAGTGAAGTCAAGAATGCTCTGATCGAATCAAAATCCAAACCATCTGCCTCTCTTCCTAGCCAGAGTGATCCTATTTGGCTGAAAAGCTCTAGTGCATTACCTCTCAACTACTAAAATCATGGATCTCCTCTCTGCCGTTCAGTCTACTATTGGTGACATTCATGCCATCTCTAAGGAGATAGGATCTGATGTTTCTAAAATTCGAGTTGCAGTTCTCAGGGTAAGGGAAAATACTGTCAAGGCATTCAAGGAGATTCATGATAGGTTTGATGGAATGAGCATCTCAGCAACAACCAACTTTGATCAGATGAAAGAGGCGATTTGCAACACTCTTACATACTTTCTAAGCCATTAATGTTGATGTTTAAGAGAATGTTGTTTTGTTTGTTTTATGTGTTTGGACTGGGTATCCAGTCGGATGTTTTTTTTTGTTGCTTTGCTTAACTATATAACTGCAAACCCCTTGCCTTTATCAATCGTATTTTGGTTTGCATTCCCTCTTTGCTAATGTCAAAAAGGGGGAGAAAATAATATGTATGTAATAACACAGGTAAAGAAATATGGGACAAGTCGACTCAAGCAGGTTAGCAAGGTAAGCATGTAGATCAAGTCGACTACATCACTTTTCGAGGGGGAGCACGATCGAGTCGACTACAACACCTATTGAGGAGGAGAGGAAGCAGTTGACTATCATGACCTTTTACTCAGGGGGAGTAAAATACATGGAAGTCAACTGATGTTTATACATATATTATTTTGTCATCATCAAAAAGGGGGAGATTGTTAGAAACTGATTTTAATGATGCAAATAATATATTTGTTGCATGTAGGTACCTCTCGAGATTGAAAGGACAAGATCACTGACGCATCCAAGATTGAGGAAATTGCGGAATAATTAATGGAATAGACTGAATCTAATACGATCGTGATTGTATCCAAGATTGAGGAAATAAATGAAGATTGATAAAAGAGCGACGAAATAGATTGCGGAAATATTGAAGAGATCAAGCAACCAAAGATACTAAGAATCTGGAAGTTAATTACTCACGCAGCTAAAACTGGAAAGACAAAGATCCTTGGAGGATTTCGGCTCCATCAAAGGAAGTCTTCAGCGCATCCTTTAGCCCTAGCCGTTGCAGAATATCTTTATTCTTGGAAAGAATCAATTTTTTTCCAAGGATCAAATCTCTTGGGTTAGCAACATCTCTTCAGCAATCAATCTTCCTCCAGTATATAAACACATTCTTGTACCTTAGAATATCATACTTTGATCGAACCAATTACCCTCTCTTTGTTCTACTATATACAAACATTGTAGCTCCCTAAAGATCTGTGGTGTAACGAGTTAGAGAAGAAAGAGAGAAAACCACTGGTGAGGTATTGTATCAAAGAGAATCGTGTGTCATTGAAAGTTAGCCATTGGTGTAAACTAAACCACCACTGTATTCTCGAGAACATCATTCATTGAAAGAGAACACCGTTGCAACCCAAGGGGACTGGACTAGGATTCATATTGAATCCGAACCAGTATAAAATTCCGGTGTCTTTAATTCCTACACTTTTATTAATGTCTTTACATTCTTTTGTGTTTCTATATCTTTACAACAACTAGTCGACTAATTGCAAAACTAGTAAACTAATAAAGAATAAAATTAAAAATAGTCAATTCACCCCCCCCCCTCTTGTACTTTCAGCCGGTTGCACACAAATGTGAACCTCCCTTTGGCTTCAAAGCTGAGGGTGTTTCTGACTATTGGAAATCCAATTGTGTGTCATGCTGGTGTGTCCCTGGAATTTCTAATATCTCCGCTAGCCGTCGACGTGATGCTTCATCCAAGGTCAGCTTCTCCAAGTATTGTACTGCCTCCACATTCTCAAATCTGGCATATGCGTTAAGAGTGTGGCCATCAAACCGGATCTTCAAGTTCCGGACTTTTGTCACAGTGGTACCCTTTTTGATGTGGGCAACATTCGCATAGAACTTCTTGACAAGGTACTCATTTTCATCCATCCCTTTGACCGTGAAGTAATTATACCCTTTTCTCTCCTCAAATTGTTTTAGGACATTTGGATTGTGGGGAAGAAAGTCTCTTGTTATGAACCGTCGCTCATGTGTGACCGACCTTTAGGGCCACCATTCCCGAAATTTTAAATAGGCCTTCTCACTAACAAATTTGCCAGCCCACACCTCGGGATTTCTTGACCTCACCAATCTTCGCACATTAGTATCACCCCCTCTCCTGTCATCCAGGACCTCGTCATCATCATCAACATTTATTAGGTTAGTTGTTGAGGCAGGTGTTGTACCGGGTGGGGAAGATGGCTCCGATGCCTCACTACCTCCCTCTGAGCCATCAAACGACCCATAAGAGGAGGTTGGTTCATTGACTAGGCGGAAGGGTTGTGATTGAGCCTCCGGTTGTTGTTGTGAAGATTTCCCCTCAGAAGTCTCCCGGGATGGGAGGTATTCACTTGTGTCCGAAGATTCGCAAGAGGTCTAACCAGGGTAGCCGTTTTTCTTATTATCCTTTGGGTTGCTAATGGTAAGGTTTACTTTCCTTTACCCCAGCCTCGAGAGGATTCTGCCGTCCTTTTAGATTTGTCTCCTCCACCACAGGAACACACCATTTTCTCCAACACATAATTAGTGAAAGAGAATTATAATTGGGGTTCAATCATGTGTTAAAGAAATACAAATGAAATGAAAAACAACGCTTCTCAGAGTAGGGCATCGCGGACCGCACAAAAATGAGTGCGGCCGCGAACTGCCCATCGCGGATCGCGTAAAAGTGAACGTGGTCATGAAGAGTTCAAGCTCAGACTACTGGCTCTCTGAACTTGGTCAACCATGGACCACACAAAAATGAGTGCGATCACGAAAGACCAATCGCGGACCGCATAAAAATGAACGCGGTCGCGAAGGCAAATTAAGGGTCTATGAAGTTCAAATGCGCGTACCACGAAAAATTGGGTGCGGACGTGAAAGACCAATCGCGGACCATACAAAAATGACCGCGACTGCGACCGCGAATTCTAAACAACCATCAATGCCTTGAAGCTAGGGTATCGCGGACCGCGTAATTTTGGACGCAACCGCATACCCTATTGCGGACCCCGAGAGAATGACCGTGGCAGCGAAATTCAAATTGGATCGACGCTGATGAAAACTTAGAACTAGGGTTTCCACTAATTACCCAAGAATCGTAACATGCAAAGTTACTAACTCCAGGCCCTATTATGCATACAAACACTAGCCATATGTTATTAATAAAAAATTAAGCATTAATTTGACATTTTGGCATGAATCTAACCCTAACTAAAAAGAAACATTAAAATAAAAAATAAAGGAAAAGAAATAGATAAAATCAAATTATTGAAATGAACATACCAGTTGTAAAATGTGGTAGGAAATCTACACTTGATGAGAAAGGGTTGAGTTTGAAACCAAGTAAAAATGCACAGTGCTTAAGATGAGTTTGAGAGGTTTGGGTTCGTAAAGGGTGAAATGTTTCAAGAACTCCTATTTATACTGAGAACCCAGTGACCCTACCGCCTTACCTGAGCGCGACCGCGAAGTCTAAAGGAATTTTGAAAGGCCAACATCATAGAGTTGGCATTTTCCCCATTTCAGCTACGCGACCTCGCACAGAATTGTGCGGCCGCGAAGTGCTCATGTGGTCCGCAAAATTTTGGGCGCGGTCCGCAAAATTCCAACACTTAGCCAAATTTTTCCTAGTCAATTTCCTGCACTGCACAACCAATTCCTACATAAACTTCACAACCAGTTAGTCTAAAATAATTCCTAATCTAAGAAGAAAATCAAAAGAAAGAAATGTACATGTGTTACCTCCATAGAAGTGCCTGATTTAACGTCGCGACACGACTCATGTTACTGTCATCATTGTAAATGGATCAATTCCACAATGTGGCTATCATCAATCTTGCCAAGGTAGTGCTTCACTCGGTGCGCATTGACTATGAAGATCTCACCATTCTTGTTTTTTAAATCAAGAGCACCAAAAGGACTAACATGTACCACTTCAAAAGGGCCACTCAACTTTGTCTTGAGCTTTCCCAGAAATTCGTAACCGAGAGTTAAATAGAAGAACCAAGTCACTTTCCTTGAATTCTTTACCCCGAATATATTTATCATGTAAGTACTTCATCTCGTACTTATACAAGGACGAGCTGGAATAAGCATGCAGCCAGAACTCATCAAGTTCATTTAGTTGCTCTCCCGGAGATTAGCAGCTACATCCCATTCAAGATTCAATTTCTTCAGCACCCATAGGGGGTTGACACCTTATAAGTGACACCATACTTGGAGAGTAAAGTGTCAAAGGCTTTGATTCGAAAATGAGAACCCCCATCACTAATGATATTCGTTGGGGTGTCGAACCTTGTGAAGATATTTTTCTTTAAGAAAGCCACCACGCTTCGTGCTTCATTGTTGGGAAAAGCCACAACATCAACCCATTTGGAAATGTAATCCACATCAACAAGAATATAAGTGTTCCCTAATGAAATCAAAATATTTCCCATAAAGGCGATGCCCCACACGTCGAAAATATCAATCTCAAGGATACTAGTGAGAGGCATTTCATTCTTCTTGGAAATTCCGCCGGCTCTTTGGTACTCATCACAACGCCTAACAAGCTAACTAATGTCTTTGTACAAGGTCGGCCAGTAGAATCCTCAACTTAAGACCTTTATAGAAGTTCTCGCCCTACCATGATGACCACCATAGGGTGAGGAATGGCATGCTTCAAGAATACGCAATTGCTCTTCTTCTGGAACACATCTACGGATAACACCATCAGTGCAAATTATGAAAAGATATGGCTCGTACCAATAGTAATACAAGCTGTCCTGTTTGTGTTTCTTTCTTTAGCTTGAAGAAAACACATTCGAGACCATTCCGCTCACAGTAAAGTTTTCCACCTCGGCGAACCAAGGCATCCCGGTCAAAGACATGTAAAGGAGTTGTTCATCCGGAAACGAATCATTGATCTCGAGGACATCATGGGGCCCCCCATCCTCTTCCATGCGGGACAAGTGGTCAGCCACTTGATTCTCAGTCCCTTTGCGTCTATCATTTGAAGGTCAAACTCTTGTAGAAGAAGAACCCACCACATCAACCTAGCCTTAGAGTCCCTTTTAGTCATCAAATAACGAAGTAACACGTGATTGGTGTGCACAATCACTTTCTTAATAGACCAGATGAAATATCTTGTTGATTCTTTGCCCCAATACTGATCCTACCGCAATGTCTCTAGCATCGCACATGAGCTCAAATGGTAAGCTCCAATTGGGTGCGGTATGATGGAGGTGGTAGTCAATCTATACTTGAGTAGATTAAAAGCTTTCATGCAATCATCAGTGAATGCAAACTTGACATCTTTTTTCAACAACTGGCACAAGGGGTTTACCACTTTTGAGAAATCCTTGATGAACCTATGGTAAAACTCTGTATGACCAAGAAAGCTCCTCACTCCCTTGATGGAAGGGGGGGGGGCGAGTTTTGCTATCACTTCAATTTTTGCTTTGTCCACTTCAATATTGTTCTTGGAGACCTTATGGCCGAGGATAATGCCCTCCTCGACTATAAATTGGCACTTCTCCCAATTAAGCACTAACTTGGTCTCTTCACATCGGGCCAACACTTTATCAAGTTTATCCAAGCATTCTTCAAAGAAATCCCCCAAAACACTGAAATAATCCATGAACACCTCAAGGAATCCCTCAACCATATCCGTTAATATTGCCATCGTACACCGGTGAAAGGTAGTCGGTGCATTACACAAACCAAACGACATCCTTGAGAATGCAAATGTGCCATACAGACAAGTGAATGTGGTTTTCTCTTGATCTTCATCTTCTATAAGAATCTGGTTGTATCCGGAATACCCATCCAAGAAGCAATAATAAGCACGTCCGGAAAGTCTATCCAATATTTGATCAAGAAATGACAATGGTAAAGTCTTTCCGGGTCACTTTGTTCAACTTCCTATAATCCATGCATACCCTCCAACCAGTGATAGTTCTTGTGGGGATCAATTCATTTCTATCATTTGTGATCACAGTCATGCTCCCTTCTTTGGGACACATTGTACCGGCGAATTCCATGAACTATCCGATGTAGGTTAGATAACTCTGCATCTGGCAACTTGATGATCTCTTTCTTGACTACCTCTTGCATGGACTCATTCAATCTCCTTTGATGTTCCACGGAAATTTTGGCATCTTCCTCAAATATGATTTTGTGCATGCAAAAGGTGGGGCTTATACCCCGAATATCTGCCAGTGTCCAACATATTGCCTTATTCCTCCTTTGAAGCACCGCAAGGGTGGAATCTACCTGCATGTTAGTTAAGCACGAAGAAAGAATGACAGGTAATGTGGAACAAGGGTCTAAGAACTCATACTTGAGGGCAAGGCAAGGGCTTCAACTCCAATGTTGGTGTATCCTCGATTGAGGGCTTTGTGTGTGGGGTTATCCGGTTCAAGGTCCACGGAAAGTTTTCGGGGCCCATATGTATAGGGTCCCACTTCTTGCAAAGTATTGACACATTCTACCAAGCTTTCATTCTCATCTTTATCTTGATTCAACAACACAGCTTCCTAAGGGTCTTCCACATTGATCATATCACTTGTGTCATCAACAATTACCTCAGTCACAAGATCTAGAAATGAGCATACTTCGTTTCTATTAGGATGCCTCATTGACTTGCACACGTGGAACACAACGTTTTCATCGCCCACCCGGAAGGTGAGATCCCTAGCTTCCACATCAACTAAGGACTTTCCTATAGCTAGAAAAGGTCTCCCCAATATGATAGACACCTCGTAGTCAACCTCACAGTCAAGTATCAAAAACTCTACGGGAAGTATGAACTTGTCGACCCGAACTATCACATCATAAATTATCCCCAATGGCCTCTTCATTGTCCGGTCCGCCATTTGCAATCTCATGGAAGTAGGTCTTGGTTGCCCAATCCCCAATGTCTTGAACACAGAATACGACATCAAATTAATGCATGCTCCCAAATCACATAAGGCTTTGGAAAAATCAACACTACTAATAGTGCATGTAATTGTAAAGGCACCGGGATCTTCTAGCTTTGGAGCCATAGAATGCACAATGGCACTTACTTGATGTGTCATTTTGATCGTCTCACAGTTCATTAACCTCTTCTTTGTTACCAAGTCCTTCATGAACTTGGCATATCCCGGTATTTGTTCTAGAGCTTCAACCAAAGGAAGATTTATGGACAAGCTCTTCATCATATCAATGAATTTCTTGAATTGGTTCTCATTGTTTTGCTTTGCGAGCCTTTGAGGATATGGTGGAGGTGGCCATGGCAAAGGATCCTTGGCTTTGGGCACTATCGGATCTGGTATGTCTATCACGTGTTCCCTATACTAGTTCACATCATCTTGTGTCTCATCCACATTTTCATCAATGTCTATCCTCACTTCATCATTCACATTATCATCATTTGCTTGAACATCATGGCTCGACTCATCTTCTTCTTGCACTATCACATCATCATCCACAATCTTTCTTAGATTAGATGTACTAGCAACTCCACCTCTACCACTCCTTGTAGTCACCTCCATAGCATGCTCCGTGTTGTTCCCGCCCTTCGGTTTCACCACCATATCCCTTGGTAGTGCCCCCTTAGGGAGAGTATTCAAGGCTTGAGAAATTTGACCCAATTGGACTTCCAAGTTGCGAATAGAAGTGTTGTGGGAGGTTATTTGTGCATCAGAGTCGGCATTTCTTTCCATAATTTGTTTGAACATGCTTTATATCCGTCCCATCTCATTGATTGAACAACTTGGCCCTTGTGACAGATATGGAGGCGGGTTGTTGGGTTGTTGATACATCGGGGGCCTTTGAAAGCCCGACCCCCGGTTTCCATGATTGTTGTTGTTCCAACACCCTTGATTGCTATTGCCTCCCCAATTAGTATTGTTATTGCCACCCCAATTACTATTATTGTTTCCTCCATAATTGCCTTGTTGATTACCCCAATTTTTATTGTTGTTCCCCCAATTGCTTTAATTGTTGTTGCCACTATTCCAATTACCATGTTGTCCTTCGTTGCTCCAGTTTTGATTGTTTCCCTGTGATCTCCAGTGTCGTTGATCTGGAGCATTTCTCCATTGACCTTGGTAATTGTTTACATATTGAACCTCTTCACCTTGATCATCATAAGAGTCATCTTGGTTGTAACCACTACCACATTGCTCAAATTAATCCTGATTGTTCTGAACTTGTTGACCTCTTTGTATTCTTATGTTGACCATTATGTTTACTCCTTTTATGTCATTCACTTGTTTTGTCCCCTGAATTTGCTGGAGTTGTGCCTTAGCCAACTGATTCATGGTGGTCTTCAACTCCGCTATGGCTTGCCCATGAGCTTGATGAAATTATGATTGCCATCTTTGCCTAATCTGGGCCTCTTCCATCAATACTCGATTATCCTTGTCTTTGATGCATCTCACTTGATCCAGGTCACGAGCCTTCTTCTCTCCCACTTTGGCCAACCGAAATTACTTCTTGTCCCCACCTTTGTGCCCAAGTTCCTCATAAAGCCGACCAAAAGCAGCAGTCTTAGCCTCTGTGACTGCTAATTTCGCCTCCTTCCTAGCCTCCTTATATCTTTCTCTATTTGCTCTCCTATGATCCTCTTCGGTGCTCTCTACTAACTTAATGTAAGTATCTTTCTTGGCTTCCACTTTACCTTGGACCACGACATTCCACAACTAGTCTACTCGGTGCCCGCCAGAGTAACCTTTCGAAACTCCCAACACCTCTCTAGCTGCCTCCCTTATACAGTTCGCCGTCGCCGTCCACAGAGCTCTAGCATCCCCACAACTCTTCCAGGCACCCATATTCATCAGGCGCCCCTCCAACTCCTACGCAAAGATTAAATCTAAGTACAATATTTTTTATGTTGGTTTTCAAATATTAAAAAGGACTAGGGTAGTGACTTCCTGCTAGGTGGATATCTAACGGGTATCAAGAATCTAGGGTAAGCTTGATTAATTTGGGGTCGTAATACAGCTATAACACTCAATTACTCACTCTATACCTCTCAGTAGTTTTACTAATTTTGTCCAATTTGGCTTTCTCAAGTCCAAATGGGTATTCATGCAATTCAAGTGATATTAGCTCAAGTCGGGTATTACTATCTCTAGGTTTTACCCTTTATGTGGGGCTATCAATTTCTTGAGTTCACCCCAATTCATTGTTAGCCTAGTTTTCCTAGGTTTAGCCTCTCTTTCTCAAGAAGAGACTAAGTCATAAAGGCAAGAACCAATATTTGCAACCACCAATTCTACAATTCTAGCAAGAGCTAGGCTAAATGTCACTAACCCATAAACATTCAAGCCCTAAAATTCAATACCAATTAAATACCCACACTAGGTTTGGGTCACAACCCTAACTATAGGTCTAGCTACTCATAGAAATAGCATAAATCAAAGATTAAAAAGAAGATAAAATTCATAATACTAGAATAAAAGATGAAAATCTAATGTTATAAGGTGAATCCAATACAAAATTTCCCAAAAGGGAAGTTCCAGCCATCTCACGTGTTCAGCAAAAACACAAACATGACCTAAAAATGACAAAAAGTTCTATTTATACTAAGCTAAAATTTTTGGACAAAAATACCCATGCGAAGCTTATACGACCACGTAATTGTGACTGCGGCCGCATAATTCTAATCGCGGTCCACGTTTCTCACTTTTGGATTTGGGTAGAACATTGTTTCGCGGACTGCATAATTTCCACCGCGGTCGCGTAAGAGACTTCCGCGGCCACGTAATTCTGACGCGGACCACACTTCTCATTTTTGCTTGAATTGTGAACTCTCTTGTAACAAACCGGTCTGTCGTTACGTAAAACCTACATTATAATTGTTGTCATTGACTCGTTATAGATTGGTTATACTGTATTTGATGTATTTGAGTGATAGGCTTGAAATTGAATGGTTGTAGTGAGGGTTCAGTCAATTAGTCTTTAACAATAGCCTTAAAAATACGAAAGAGTCAACTAAGAGTTTACTTATTGGTAAATGACCTCGGAATGCGAATTTTATGGCTCTAATAGCTTCGTTAGGTGATTTGGGACTTAGGAGTGTGTCCGGAATATTTTTGTGACGCCCGGTGTAGAATTAGGCTTGAATTGGCGAAAGTTAGTTTTTGGTGATTCCCGGTCGCAGTGGAAAATAGTCTATCGAGGTCGGAATGGAATTACGACAGTTGGAACAGCTTCGTAATGTCATTTTGGATATGTCTGCAAACTTTCAGGTCAATCGGAGTTTATTTGGATAGTTTCGGCATCATTGGTGGATTTTAGAAATATCAAAGTTCTTAGGATTGAATCCGATGTAAATTTGGTGTTTTGATGTTAGTTTTGGTGTTTTGAGAGTGCAACTAAGTTTGAATGATGTTATGGGATATGTTGGTAAGTTTGGTTGGGGTCCCGAGGGGCTCGGGATTGATTTCGGGTGATTAACGGACTCATTTGGACTTAGAACAATTGCTGGTTTTCTGGTTTTTGTGCACATTGATTTTGTTCACTGCGATCGTGGGTGAAGTAGTGCGATCGCAGAGATTTAATTATGGTTAGGCTCAGATTGTTCTATGCGATCGCGAGAAGGGAGGTGCGATCACGGAGTAGAAGGAGGACAAGTCAGTGTGATCGTGTGGAATAGGCTGCGATCGCACAGAGGAAGATAAGTGTGTGGGGTCACTGGAGGTTTGCACAATGCGATCACGTGCCTTTGGCTGCGATCGCGGAAGGTCTAAGAATTTTGGTTAACGCGATCACGGGTCTTTGACCGCGATCGCAAAGAATAAATACCTGGGCAGTTATTTAAAAGCCCTTCCGCGACCTAGACCTTATTTTACACCATTGTTGAGCTGAGGAGAGCTTTTTGGACGAATTTTGAAAGAGAAAATCAGTGGGTAGCACAGAGGTAAGTAATTTGATTATTAAAACTCATTTATGGGTGATTAAAGACCATAATCTCAGCAATTAATTCATGAAAATCAGTAGAAAAATTGGGTTTTAGGGCTTGAGATTATGAGACCTTCAAGGGTCGATTTGAGAGGTCAAACGAACTCCGATTTTGGTGTTCTTTATATGTACGGACTCATGAGAGGACGAAGAACACTTTTGTATAAAAATTTCTGAGTTTAGGGACGCGGGCCCGGGGGTCGGGTTTTGACCGGTTTCGGATTTTTGAGTAAAATTCGATATTTTCCAATTGGAATTCGTTCCTTAAGCACATATTGATGATAAAAATCTGAAATTGGTATATTTGGAGCCTTCGGAGGTTGATTTGAGAAGCAAGCGCATTGCGGAATAATTTCGGGCTAGTTTTGAGGTAAGTAATGTCTTTAAATCCTGTCCTGAGGGTATGAAACCCCAGACTATTCACCTTTTCACGGGTTTTGAAATGAAAAGGTGGAAACTTTGGAGATATATTCCTTACTTAGGCGACTATTGAGTTGCGAAACGGCTTTCAAAGCTTATTTCAAATAGTACTATATATACTTGATATGATTTGGGCTGTAAGCCATGTTTGGGGCCTAGTGCCGATCTGTTTACCCCTTGGGGGATGTGTTTACTATATTTTCCTCACTGGTATGTTATGATTTTTCACTCAGCCTTTTATGTGATATTGTTTTGACGCTCAGAGTATTTTGATACTACTTCTTGAAAATGAAACACTATTTTTTGGTCGAGAACCCGATATATTTATGGCTTGAAGGGAAAATTGAGAGTGTCTGACTGAGTGAGGCTGATGGCCTATATTTAGAGGATGTTATGATATGAGTGAGGCTGCTGGCCTACATTGTGAGGACGATATGATATGAGTGAGGTTGCGGGCCTATATTGTGTGTGATATATGCCATATTGTGGCTTATTATTGCGCTTGGGCTGTAGGAGCCCCTCCGTAGTCTGTAACACACCCCTAGAGCGCCGGTACCGATTGAGTGATGCCCGTGGGGCTTATGATGAGTGATGGTGAGGATGCCTGATGGACAGAGTGATTGTGAGGATGCCTGATGGACAGAGTGATTGTGAGGATGCCTGATGGACAGAGTGATTGTGAGGTTGCCTGATGGGCAGAGTGATTGTGAGGTTGCCTGATGGGCAGAGTGATTGTGAGGTTGCCTGATGGGCAGAGTGATTGTGAGGTTGCCTGATGGGCAGAGTGATTGTGAGGTTGCCTGATGGGCAGAGTGATTGTGAGGTTGCCTGATGGGCAGAGTGATTGTGAGGTTGCCTGATGGGCAGAGTGATTGTGAGGTTGCCTGATGGGCAGAGTGATTGTGAGGTTGCCTGATGGGCAGAGTGATTGTGAGGTTGCCTGATGGGCAGAGTGATTGTGAGGTTGCCTGATGGGCAGAGTGATTGTGAGGTTTCCTGATAGGCTGATACTGAAAGAAATTGTTACGAGAAATGATTATGGCCCGAAGGCAGTTTTATAAATATTTTTACTGAGTTTTCAAACTATGATTTACTTCGTTTTCAAACTGGTTTTTACTGAGAATTTTACTGAGATATTCTGATATTACACTTGGTTCAAGGATTTCTGGAAACTGATTTTTGAACTCATATATTTGATGAATACTACCTGGTAACTTGGTGTTTTACTGGTTTTGTGAATTGGTGTATCTGTACTGTGTACTTTATATTTCTCAGATCGTGATTTATTTTCATTACTACTGATTTGGCGTACTCATAAAGACTCCCTGTGCCTCTGTGCACAAATCAAGGTACTAATTCGCAGCAGTAGCTGAGCAGGTTCGATAGCAGCATTTCACGGGATTTCGAGGTAGCTGTCCAGCGTCCACAGCTTCTCCACTTCCCTTCCTTATTTAGTTTTAGCATTTATTCAGAGACATATATTATGGTTATTCTTAGATGCTCATGACTTTTGACTCCAGTTCTGGGAGGTTGTTTAGAGTTGTTTAGAATATTATGGGGACGCTATGACTTAATTATATTATTTGTTCTATGGTTGCATGCTTATTGTTATTTTGTGAACTGTTATAATTGAATAAATATGTAGTAAAGTGATGGTCGCCTAGCCAAGTTCCACAATAGGCGCCATCACGGCCTAATAGGATTTGGGGTCGTGACATCTCTGAACCTCAACGATCGCGGTCCACGTAAATCCAATCGTGGCCGCGTAGATACTTTCGCGGCTGCACTTTTCTGATGCGGTACGCATTCGTCTTTTAGCCCAAAATTCAACCTCTCTGAATCTGCCTTTCACGGACCTCAAAATAATGCTCGCGAATGTGTTGTTGTTTCGTGGCCGCACAATATTTGTGCGGTCCACGTTTTTCATATCTTGGCCCAGTCTTGGTTTTTGTTCAAGTTTGACTTCTATATGAGTTGATTATAACTCCTTTGGATCATTTTGAACATTCTCTGCAAGGAAGCATAATACATTAGTTTCTGAGAACACCTTCACGCATTTAAACACAAGTAAAAGAGAGAAAATAATAGGTCAAAATCCCTACTTATCAGGTAACCCTTAGGATTGTATTTGAGCGAGGATGGTCTCTCAAACTCAAAGTAAAAACAACCCTTAGGCTTTTGTATTAGGCCGATATGGCCTTTATAAAAAGATTGCTTATGGATTTCTCCCCTTTTCGGCTTGAAACAACTTTTTCACCATTTGTATTTGCAAAACTTGTAAGCCTTAGCATTAAATAAGGAAGTGTTCGAGAGTTCGAATTTTTTTATATTCATTAGAGTTCGAGGCTTGATATTATCGAAGCCTTTTATGATTTTTCCGGGGGTAGCCCTTTTAATCGGCTTATGAAAGAATTCGAAGGTTTATTTTGTTATAGAATTTCAGACGTCTCCAAACCGTGTTAATTTTTCCGTTTTAGTTCGAACTTTCCCGAAGTGTCAGTCCATGAGCGGGGTGGCCATGGACTATAAAAATTGAGGGTTGCCTAAAAGGTCTTATGATCTCGAAGTTTTAATAATCCGGTCTCATTTATCTTTCAGATGGCAGTCCTAGAGCGTGGGTAATTATCCGAACTCTGGTTATAATTGTCCCTTAAGCCTGTTTACATAATATATCGAGAGTATGAAATTGTAAAGTAGAAACCTTTTCTAAGGCATGAGATATCGGCAAGGAAAAATACTTCTCTATATATATGATTATACATGCGTACATGTTCTGCGCAAGGGGTCGAGCAAACTACGGGGGCACGTTTCGTTCGATCGTTTGGACTTACAAATTTCTACTATCGAGACCCTGCTGCCATGATGTAATTTCCTCACAACAAAGTTGACATTCGAGGGAAATGCACTCCAGTATTCGAGGTTGATTTTAACGGTTGCCTCATTAAAAACCTCGCTGGAAAACCTATTTGGGAAAAAACCGGTCTAAGGGAAAACTATTGCAATGCGGGCTTTCACACCTAAAGACTTCATGTTAAAGAATCCATCATTGTTTCTGATCGAAAACCTGTAGGAGTTAGTTTAAAATATAAATGAAAATGGAAGGGGCCGTACCTTAGCAGTAGTATCATTTTTGGTACGATTTGTTCCAATTTCTTGGTAGTTATTCACCGTGATTTCGAGAACTTGGTATGATCCTTCCCAATTTCCCTTCATTCGGATTTCGGGTGTTGAGGGTGATTTTTCTTAGCACCGAGTCCCCAATATTAAAATGTCGAAGATTGGCTCTTGGATTGTAGTACGTTTTGATCCGCTGTTTTTGGCGGCTAATCAGACGAGGGTAGCTTCGCGTCTTACATCCAACAACTCTAGACTTGTATTCATGGCATTGTTATTTGACTCCTCTATTGCATATGGAAACCTTATGCTAGGTTTTCCGACTTCGACCAGGATTAGAGCTTCGGTGCCATAAACTAACGAGAACGGTGTTGCTATGGTACTGGATTTCAATGTTATGCGGTAAGCCCATAGAACCTCGGGCAGTATTTCTCTCTATTTTCCTTTGGCGTTGGTTTTGTTGGTCGATTCGGCTTGCCCGTTCCCAATGGGATGATAAGGTGTTGATAGGATCCTTTTGATCTTGTGATCCTCGACAAATTTGGTTACTTTGCTGCCGATGAATTGTTTTCCATTATCGCATACAATCTTGGAGGGAATCCCAAATCGACATATGATGTGGTCCCAAATGAAGTCTATGACTTACTTTTCTCTGACTTTCTCGAAAGCTTGTGCTTCAACGCATATAGAGAAATAACCAGTCATAAACGAAATAAACTGAGCCTTATCTGAGGCTGACGGAAGAGGGTTGACGATGTCCATTCCCCATTTCATTAATGTCCATGGGGATAAGACCGAGTGGACCAATTCCCCGTGTTTATGAATCATTGCCGCATGGCTTTGGAACTTGTTGTTTACGAAAGAACTCTTTTGCATCCTTCTCTATATCGATCCAGTAGTATCCTGCTCTGATTACTTTGCGGACAAACGATTCGGCATTGGAATTATTTCCAAAAGCGCCCTCGTGAACTTCCCGTAAGATGTAGTCGGTATCTCCAGGTTCCAAACATATTGCCAGCGGTCCATCGAACGTCCTTCTAAACAGCTTTCTGTCTTCAGAAAAAGTGAACCGTGCTGCCTTTGTGCGCAGAGCTCTCGACTCCTTTGGATCTAATGGAAGCTTCCCATTGTTTAAGTACCATATGTACTTGTTTCTCCAATCCAAAGTTAAACTTGTAGAGTTTATCTCGGCGTGGCCTTCTTCGATCATCGATCTCTTGAGTTGTACGACATTCCTCGAGTTGAATCATCATCTTCAACCGATGACCGTAAGTTTGCAAGAGCGTCGACCTCGTTGTTCTGTTCTCAAGGTACATGTTGCAAGGTCTATTCCTTAAATCGATGTAGAGTCACCTGTATTTTATCCAAGTACCTCTGCATTCGGTCTTCTTGGACTTCAAAAATCCCGTTAACTTGGTTTACCACGAGGAGGGAATCACATTTGGCATCTACGAACTCCGCTCCCAAGATTTTAGCTAGTATTAGACCTGTAATCATGCCCTCATAATCGGCACCCGTGGGTGATTTGAGTACAATGCCTAGTTCAGATCCCTTCATGTTCGAAGCACCCTCCGTAAAGAGGGTCAAGATTCCTTAAGATTTACCCGATTTTATCAACAATTCTTTTTCAACCTCAGGTACGAGGGCCGTCGCGAAGTCAGCCACAAAGTCAGCCAAGATTTGAGGCTTGATGGCGGTTGGGGGTCCATACTCAATATCGTACCCACTGATTTCTACGGCCCATTTGGCCAATCGACCCGAAATCTTGGGCGGGTGCAAAATATTTCGAAGAGGATAAGTTGTTACAACACATATTGGATGACATCACAAATATTTTTTTTATTTCCTATAGGCGCTTATTAAATCAAGTGCTAATTTTTCTAAGTGTGGATATATAGTTTCGGCCTCGCCTAAGGTCCGACTAACATAATAGACAGGGAATTGTGTATCTTGTTCTTCTCGGACCAGGACTCCACATACCGCTATCTCCGAGACCGCCAAGTACAAGTAAAGTTGTTCGTCCACTTTTGGGTTGTGAACAAGCGTCGGGCTCGATAAATACCCCTTTAGTTCCTCCAAGGCCTGCTGGCATTCCGAAGTCCATGTAAAATTGCTTTTCTTCTTAAGCAGTGAGAAGAATAAGCCACTCCTATCTGAGGATATCAAAATGAATCGCCCTAGGGCGGCTATCCTCCATGTTAGCCTTTGCGGGACCTTTACATTATCTACTAATGTGATATCCTCGATAGCTTTGAGTTTATCGGGGTTGATCTTGATTCTCCGATCAGACACCATGAAGCCAAGAACCTTGCTCGAGCCAACCCCGAACGCACACTTTTATGGCTTGAGCTTCATATTGTACTTCGTCAGTATATCGAAAGTCTCCTGAAAATGCTTTAAATGGTCCTCTTATCGTAGGGACTTAACTAACATGTTATCAATATAAACTTCCATTGATTTCCTATTTGTTCTTCGAACATTCGATTTACTAGGCGTTGATAAGTTGCACAATCATTTTTTTAGACCGAATATCATTAGATTATAAAAGCAAGTATCGTACTTAGTGATAAATAAGGTCTTTTCCTGATCATTCGGGCTCATTTGTATTTGGTTGTACCCGGAGTAGGCATCAAAAAAATTGAGAAACTCGTGGCCGACCGTGGAATCGATCATAAAATCGATATTAGGCAGAGGAAAAGAATCTTTAGGGCATGCTTTATTCAGGTCTTTATAATCTACACACATTCTATGTTTTTTTCACTTTTTAGGGACTACCACTACGGTTGCTAACCATTCGGGGTACTTTACATTCCGAATGGATCCTATTTTGAGAAGTTTGGTTACCTTGTTCTTGATGAAGGCATGTTTGACCTCAGACTAGGGCCTTCTTTTTTGCTTCACCGGGCGGAATTTAGGGTCCAGGCTCAGTTTATGAGTGGTAATTATTGGTGGGATCCCTGTCATATTGAGGTCGAACCAAGCAAGGCAATCCCTTTTATCTTTAAGGAACTGAATAACTTCTTTCCCGAGCTCGGGGGCTAGCCCCATGCCCAAGTATATCTTTCACTCAGGGTGATTATTCATTAGTGTGACTTATTACATCTCTTTGACTTGACTTGGTGGCATCGGAGTCATCGGGAATCTAGTAGTCTTCATCGTCGTCCATCCCTCGCTCCTTCAATTGGGTCGAGGCCGATGTTTGTGGTTGCTATTTGGCCTCCTGGTTTCCCTTCGAATATGATCCCTTTGGTGATGAGAGTGCCTATACCGGTATCACTTCATCGATTGCAAAAATCTCCCTGGCGACAGGTTGTCCCAGAATACTGTTTTAACTCCCTCCAATGTCGGAAACTTCATAACTTGGTCAAGGGTCAAAGGTCAAAGGTACTGCCCTCATGTTATGAATCCAAGGCCTTCCGAGCAGGGCGTTGTACCTCATGTCACCCTCGATCACATGGAACATTGTTTCTTGGATGGTCTCGGCCATGTTCACTGGCGAAGTAATTCACCTTTGGTTGTTTCGCTTGCCATGTTAAAGCCGTTATGTACTCGGGATACAGCCACAATTTGATCTTGTTGGTTGAGATGTTCTACGACCCTCAATCGAATAATGTTGGCCGAGCTACCTGGATCAATCAAAACACATTTAACTTGAATTTTATTCATAAGAAAAGATATTACCAGTGCGTCGTTATGGGGTTGTAAGATCCCTTCTGCATCCTCGTCTTTTAAAGACAAGGTCCCTTCTGGTACCTAGTCTCGAGTCCGCTCTTCATTTGTGATAGACACCTGGGTACGTTTGAATATTGGCCCCTAAGGAATATCGACCCCTCCAACAATCATGTGGATCACGTGTCATGGCTCCTCTTGCTCATTCTCTCTGTTTGAATCTCCGTTCTTGAAGTGGTTCTTAGCCCGATCACTTAAGAATTCTCGAAGATGCCCCTCGTTGAATAAACGGGCTACCTCCTCCCTCTGATGTCTGCAGTCTTCTTTTCTATGACCATGGGTGCCATGATATTTGCACATTTAATTAGGGTTTCTCTGGGACGGATCGGTCTGCAGAGGTCGGGGTCACCTGGTGTCTTTGATGCGCCCGATGGCTTATACAATAGCCGATACATCAATGTTGAAGTTGTATTCCAATAGTCCCATAACTTCCTTGGGCATGACATTCCTGTCAAAACCACTCTTACTCATGATCCCTCGAGAGCTCTATCCTCGATCATTTCTTCTATCACTTCGAATGGGGTTGCATCCAAGCGCGTTGTTTCTCTGATCCCCATCGTATGGCTGATATCGATTTCCGTTTGACCACAGTTACCGATCATTATGCCTTTTAACTCTGTCGACGTGCCTGTTTGGATAAACATACCCAGAAAGAGCCCCCAACTAGTCATCCTCGACCCTAATCTTTAACTAGTACCGATTATGCACATCAACCAAGTTACAGCTGGATGTTTGATCAAATTCTACTTTAACTGTTGTGAGGCTACCGTGCTTCATTAGTTTAGCCCTTGAGTGAAAGCTTGAATGGACCAATCATTGACAACCGTGGGAAGATCCATACGCTCCATTTGGAACCGAATACGAACTATGTGAGCATCTCGTTCTCTTTTTGTTTTACTTTGAACAGGAATGACTTTCTAGTCTTGACCTTTAAAGCTCTGGCGTGCGCTTTTATGAATGAATCAGCGAGCATGGCAAAAGAATCAATGGAGTTTGGTGGCAAATTATGGTACCGTATTATCGCCCCCTTTGATAAAGTTTCTCCGAAGTTTTTCAACAGTACGGACTCATTCTCATCGTCCTCTAGATCGTTCCCCTTTATTGCCCATGTGTAAGAAGTGACTTACTCGTTGGGTTCGGTAGTTCCATTATACTTTGGAATTTCTGGCATACGGAATTTCTTTTGAATGGGCATAGGATCCGGGCTCAGGGAAATTTTGTACGAACTTCTTTGAATCCAAACCCTTCAAAATCAGTGGTGTCCCTAGAATTTGATCAACTCAGAAGTTGTATGTTTCCACTTTTTTGTCATTTGCTTCAATCTTCTTCTGCCCCGATTCAATTCACTTTGTCAGTTCTGCAAACATTTTCAAGATAGCGGGGTCAGTCCGTTACTTATTCGCATTTGACCTCCATTCGGCCCAACTTCCCGTGATGGCTCGGGTTCGACCCTACTCGATGCATGGTTTCGATTTTTGAAGTTGTGCTATTGCACCTTGTTGAGCCTGGAACATTTCAATTATATTCGAATACTGATTCCACCTTCTTCAATTCCCTGTGCGTTTTGACTGACTGATCGAACGTCCCTGCGATCACTATTTTCAGGTCAGGGCAACATGGAAACTGGCGTCGATGGGGTCTGCAACTGGTACTCCCTTGAGGTCAACCTAAGGCATTTCGTTCCCAGAGGCGGCTATGTTGTTGTTTTCTCCATGAAAACCAAGGCCATTGTCGATGTGTGTAGGTACTGCTTGAGAGTTTGATAGGTTGATCCTGGAATAAGAAATTCTTACAAGAACAAGTGTAAAGCACTGTGTGTTATGAATATTAGTACCAGACAATCACTATTATCCTTATCCCCACGGTGGGTGCCATGCGGTTTACCCTTAAAATTAGATAACAATTAAATTTAAAAGTGATTTTAAGGATATTTGATTTCACTTGGCACAAATTGAGAAATACGAAAATTGATATTAGAAATTAACTGTAAAATAAAGAAAATCAATATAACATGTGACTTTGGCCCTCGAGCTAGGTCGCCCTCGAACCAACTAAGTAGGTTATTGAAAACTATGAACTTAACAGCAAAATAAGAATGCTTTAGAGAGAAAATATTATCTATTGCTTTGTTATGCGTGAATATGATGATTACAAAATTATTGGAACCCTTTTTATATAGTAGAGGAGTTCTATATATGGTATAATTCTAAATACGGAAGGAAATCTCCTAATTGGCTAATCAACCGGTTTTGACTTGATACATGCCGAGATTTCCACCACAATCCTTGCCAGGTCATGAATTTCTTGGCTTTCTGTTATTCGACTTAGCAGGCTTCCTTTGATATCGCTAGATCTCTAACCTTCTTGGTCTCGATCTTAGGTGGTCTTGATCTCGATCGATCCAAGAATCACGAGCTCGGTATCACGATCCAATATAACTTAGGGTCGAGGCTCAGTCTGCCGCCCCGGTCTCGATTAACCATAAAATATTAGGAAAGCCCGACTTTGACCGTATACAAATATTTGTAGAAAACTGAGAAGTCTAGTATTCTTGCTCAAGTATGCAACAAAGAGATGTGATATTGAGCAAGAGAAAAAGAAGGATATACCCTAGACGAGGTTGTAGCTTAGACTACACCATACCAATTTATCTTATGCTCCGAGACGCCCCCGGGAGGAGGAAGGTACATAATTCTCTATTCATTATATTAGTAAAATATTGTCAAGTAGGGAAATTCGATATCTGCACCTGGAAAAGTTGTCTCTAGTTCTTGTGCCTCTCGAAAGCTTAGACCTTACTTTCAGTGTCATCCTATATTCATGTGACCACTTTTCTCCTGAGGAACGTCCTTCATAAACCTCAGTTATCGGGTCAATTATCTAAATGGACAGTCAAAATTAGTGAATTTGATATTGAATATAAATCACAAACATCGATCAAGTTACAAGTTTTGGCCGACTTTGTGACTGATTTTAGTCACGAAATTATCCCTTTAGCTACAAATGAAGCAATTTTGGTGTCAGAGACTATTTTTGGTGATTGGTCCTTGTTTATAGATGTCACATCTAACGTGAAAGGGTTCGTACTTGGGTTAGTTCTAATTACTCCTTCGGGAAATATCCTGACGCAGGACATTCAAACGTTCCTTTATCTAATACAATGAAATCGAGTATGTGGCCATGACTGCAAGACTCGAATTAGCCCGGGGACAAGCCTTCGAGGTGATTGAAGTAAAGTGTGATTCACAGTTGGTGGTTAATCAAATATATGAGATTTTTTATGCTAATGAAGAGCGTATGCAGCAATATCTAAATAAAGTCCAAGTTTTGGTTTCCCTTTTTCAAAGAGTGGTTAGTGATCTATATTCCAAGAGAGGAGAATATGGAGGCTGATGCGTTAGCTAATCTCCTTAGGTTCTTCAACGGAGATTAAAGCCACTAATTTCGGTGTAGTCGTGCAAATGTTGAATTTAGTCCTAGATGTAGATGGTTATTGTGAAGTTAATTTAACAAATCTGGTCTAGGATTGGAGAAACAAATTTATAAAATATCTAAGGCATGGTATGATTCTAAGGCCTCCCGGGCATTAATGTAATGATCCATCTTTAACTTAGAATATGTTGGTCTTTTAACATAACCAAAAAACAATATAAGAAAAGAAAGAAAGGGGGGGGGGACCTAATCAATTTAAAAGAAGGGCAAAACCCCACGTGAACCAAAAGAAAGAAAAGGGATTTGGAGGAAAGGAAAGCACTGCTAGCTGCTGCAAGAGAAACTTTGAAAAGGGGGGGAAATGCAGAGAAGGGAAAAAGGAAAAAGAAGAAGAAAGAGGCTGGAACCAAGCTTTGAAAAATATGTGGCATAATATTCTCATTTTTTTTACCATTACGAGAGTATTTAAATTTAATAATTTGAGTTATATATTAAGATTGACTAATATGCTTAGAAACAAGAAATGATTAAGAAATGCTTTTCTTAATTCATAGCGCTTTCTGGAAGAATCAAGAGTGCATGTAGAACACTTTGCAACGGAGATTCATTTTTTATAAAATAAATAAAAAAATTTAATACATTTGTATGTAGTAGTATGAATTAAAGTTGAGAACATACACAGAAACAAAGGCAATTTGATGAAGGTGCTTTTTTAAATTCAAAGGACAAACTTTCTTACTGCAGTTGCTTAAGACTATCATCTGAGTGTATATAGTTTTGTTAGGGTACGGAAGAATGTATTGTCGATATTGATCCTATATGATTTAGATCTACACACATTGTTGGCATAATATGGGTAAAATAAAATTGAAAAATAAATATACGAGTAAGTTGAAATCGATAGATTATAGACTAGTTGAATTACTCATAGCATGGATAAATATAATCGGTGAATTGATGATAAAACATAAAACTCTGAGGATTTGGGTGATCTAAATTAGCTATGAATTATCTTAAACAAGAAAATTAACACGTGATTGATATTGATGTGATTATAGATTTGTTGAAGAAAGTCGTACGGACAGCTCGAAGTGACGTATTTGGTATTTTGGCACGGAGTACTGTGAGTAGTAACCTTTCCACAATTTGTGTTTTCATAATGTGCATTGTTTATATATGATTTTGGAAAAAAATGTGTTACCGATGCTTTAAAATTACAAATGGGACAAGTCCTTTAGTCGGTATGATACTGAAATGTTTATTTGAGATGATTATTGTTGTTTTAAATATTCTCATCTTTACTAAATATTTTTACCGTAACCAAAAAAAAATTACATGATTTGATAAGAATAATATGTATGTGATTGTTTTGAAAATGCTTGCATACGAGTATTGATTGTTTACAATCAAGAGTATTAATGTGAGGAGACTTTGAAGGATCCCGTAGTTAACGGCGGGTTCGTTAGACCTGGTTCATCTTATATTTACAGATTACCGATAACGGTTATAGCCCTCGCTAGTTGGAAGGTAGAACTGGCATACAATTATAGTTTTCCCTCGAGTAGGTACCTACAATTATATTTGACTCCTTTTACGAAGGAGTCCACACAGTGATACAAATTACATGATCATTTCGTGGAAAACTCCCAAACATAAAGAATTTGTAATGACTCGGTCTGTCGTTTCAAGAGTTGTATCTCTGTTCCCCCATTTTGTGCTTCTTTTGTGTTCTACGGCTGTTATATGACTTACCGGGTTAGATGGTCTAGAGTAATTTCACGGTGAATTGAGACACTTAGTCTCGTATTCGAAAGTTTAAGTTGTAAAAATTGATCGGATGCTGACTTATGTGTAAAAGACCTCGGATTTGAATTTTGATTATTCTATTAGCCTCGTTAGATGATTTAGGACATATGAGAGCACCCGAAAGGTTATTTGGAGGTCCATAGTATAATAAGGCTTGAATTGGCGAAAGTTGGAATGTCGCTAAGTTTGACTCAGAGTGGATTTTTTGATATCAGGGTCAAATTGGATTTTCGGAAATTGGAATATGTTCATGGTGTCATTTATGACTTGTTTGCCAAATTTGAGGTCAATCGGGCGCGATTTGATGTTTTTAATGTTGTTTGAGGATTCGACTAAGTTCGTATGGTGATGTAGGACTTATTGGTATGTTTGATTGAGGTCCTAGGGGCCTCGGGTTGATTTCGAGTGATTAACGGACTTGATTTTGAGTAAGTTAAGCAGCGGAAGTGATGCTACTACTGGTGTAACCGCACATGCAGAGTGGGCATCGCAGGTGCGAGTCTGCAAAAGCGGGGCAAGAATTGTAGAAGCGGCCAAGGGAGAGGTGTGCAGTGATCGCAGGTGCAAATATTCTCCTGCACCTGCGTGGTCGCAGAGGCGAGCAGAAGAGGGGTAGATGCGGCTGTTTTAGCAGGTGCGATGGCATTTTCTCCACCTGCGATGTTTTTGGGACGATTACCGCCCCAAGAGCGTTCATACATCTGATGAACTGTGTACTTCAACCTTATCTTGACTCATTTTTTTGTTGTATTCATTGATGATATCCTATTGTACTTTCGTAGCTAGGAGGAGCATGCCCAGTATCTGAGGATATTGTTGCAGCAATCGAGGAATTAGAAGCTTTATGCAAAGTTCTCCAAGTGTGAGGTTTGGCTCAGTTCAGTGGTGTTCTTGGGGCACCGGTGTCCAGTGAGGGTATTCAGGTGGATCCAAAGAAGATAGAGGTAGTTTAGAGTTGGCTCTAACTATCATCAGCCACGGAGATTCAGAGATTTCTTGGTTTGGATGGTTATTACCATCGTTTAATAGAGGGTTTCTCATCTACTGCATCTCCCTTGACCATATTGACCCAAAAGGATGATCCTTTTAGGTAGTCTGATGAGTGTGAGAACAACTTTTAGAAGCTCGTGACTGCTTTGACCACGACTCTAATTCTAGTTCTACCATCAGTTTCTTGTTCTTACACAATGTATTGTGATGCTTCTCGTATCGGTATTGGGTGTGTTTTCATGCATGAGGGTAGATTTATTGCTTATGCTTCACACTAGTTGAAGCCCCATGAAAAGAAATATATTTTCCATGACCTTTAGTTAGCAGTTATTGTTCATGCCTTGAAGATTTGGTGGCATTATTTATACGGTATCCATTGTGAGATTTACAGTGATCACCAAAGTTTGCAGCATCTGTTCAAACAGAAAGATCTTAACTTGCGTCAACGGAGGTGGTTAGAGCTTCTGAAGGACTATGATGTCACCATTTTGTACCATCCTAGGAAGGCCAATATGGTGGCCGATGTTTGAGTCGGCGAGCAGAGAGCTTAGGGAGCTTAGTATATCTTCCAGTAGCAGAGAGGCCATTGTCATTAGATGTTCAGGCCTTAGCCAACCAGTTTGTTAGATTGGATATTTCTAAGACGAGTCGAGTACTGGCTCGTGTGGTCTCTCGGTCTTCTCTTTATGATCGTATCATGGAACGTCAGTATGATGACCCCTATCTGCTTGTCCTTAAGGACACGGTCCAGCACGGTGATACTAAGGAGGTCACTATTGGAGATGATGGTGCATCGAGGATGCAGGGTAGGATATGTGTGCCCAACGTAGATGGTTTGCGTGCGTTGATTCTCCAGAAGGCTCACAATTCAAGGTATTCACATCCGGGTGCCACGAAGATGTATCAGGACTTGAGGCAGCATTATTGGTGGAGGAGAATGAAGAAGGACATAATGAAGTATGTAGCTCGGTGTCTAAATTATCAGTAGGTGAAGTATGAGCATCAACGGCCAACTGAGTTACTTCATAATTTAAATATTCCGGAGTGGAAATGGGAGCGCGTTACTATGGATTTCATAGTTGGGCTTCTAAAGACTCATCGGAAGTTTGATGCAGTTTGGGTGATTGTGGACAGGATGACCAAGTCAGCTCATTTCATTCCTGTGATGACTACCTATTCTTCCAAGTAGCTGGCTCGAGTGTATATTCACGAGATCATCAGGCTTCATGGCGTATCAGTATATATTATCTCTGACCAGGGTACGCAGGTACATCACAGTTCTGGAGGGTCGTACATCATGAGTTGGGTACTTTAATCGACGGACAGTCCAAGCGCACTATTCAGATATTAGAGGATATGCTTTGTGCGTGTGTGATGGAGTTTGGGGGCTCTTGGGATCAATTGCTTTGCTTATAGCAGAGTTTGCTTACAACAATAATTATTAGTCGAGCATCCAGCTAGAACTGTATGAGGCTATGTATGGTAGGCGATGTCGGTCTCCAGTGGTTTGTTCGAGACGGGCGGAGGATAGATTATTGGGTACATATTTCAGGATGCTATAGAGAAGGTTAAGGTGACTCAGGATCGACTACGCACATGCTAGTCCAGACAGAAGAGTTATGCGGATCGGAAGGTTCACGATGTTACATTCATGATTCGAGAGTGGGTCCTGCTCCGGGTGTCACCCATTAAGGGTGTTATGAGATTCATGATTGCGACGTGTTGCGGAGTTGCTTATGAGCTTGCCTTGCCTCCGAGTCTAGAAGGAGTTCATCCAGCGTTTCATATTTCTATGCTTCGAAAGTATTACATCTATCCGTCTCATAAGTTGGATTTCAGCTCAGTCCAGTTGGAAAAGGATTTATCTTATATGGAGGGTGGCTATCTTGGACAGGCAGGTTCGAAAGCTGAGGTCAAAGATAATTGCTTCCCTGAAGGTTAAATAGAGGGGTCAGCCGGTCGAGGAGGTGAGTTAAGAGACCAAGCATGATATGCGCAGTCGTTATCCTCTCTTTTCATCACTTCATGTATGTCTCTATACTCCTTTGAGGAGGAACTTTTGTTTAAGATGGGGAGGGGGGGATGTAATGATCTGACCAGTGGTTTCGAGAGTTGTAGCCCTATTCCCCAATTTGTTTGATTCTTTTGTCTGCTACAACTGTTATATGACTTACCTGGTTAGTTGGTTCGGGTCTGGAGTGATTTCAGAGTGAATTAAGACACTTAGTCTCTTAATCAAAAGTTTAAGTTGGAAAAATCAATTGGATGTGGACTTATGTCTAAACAACCTCAAATGAATTTTGATGGTTCTATAAGCTCCGTTAGGTGATTTTGGATATAGGAGCGCGTCCGGAATGTGAATTGGAGGTCTGTAGTAGAATAAAGCTTGAATTGGCGAAAGTTTGAATTTTTGCAAGTTTGACCGAGAGTGGAATTTTTGATATCAGGGTCGGATTGGATTTTCGGAAATTGGAGTAGATTCGTGGTGTCATTTATGACTTGCTTGAAAAATTTGAGGGCAATCAGGCGCAATTTCATAGGTTTCGACATCGTTTGTAGAATTTTGATGTTTCAAAGTTTATTAGGCTTCAATCTATCGTGTTTTGGATGTTGTTTGAGGTGATTTGAGGATTTGACTAAGTTCGTATCATGATTTAGGACTTGGTGGTATGTTTGGTTGAGGTCATGGGGGCCTCGAGTTTATTTCAGGTGATTAACGGACTTGGTTTTGAGGCTGAAGTGCTGCTGCTAATAGTGTAACCGCACCTGCAGAGTGGGCACCGCAAGTGAGATTCCGCAGAAATGGCCCAAGAGTCACAGAATTAGCCAAGGGAGAGGTGAGCAGGGATCGTAAGTTTGAAGATTATCCTACACATGCGTGGTCGCAGAGGCGAGCTGAAGAGGCACATATGCGTGCTGTTTTCGCAGGTGCGATGGCATTTTCCGCACCTACGATGTTCGCAGATGCGGTCCAGTGCTCACAGAAGCGCATTCAGCTAGTTAATAGGTTTCCACATATGTGGGGTTTTAACTGCAGAAGCGGATCCATAGGTGTGGATGAGAGGTTGCATGTGCGGAAGACCTGGGCAGAACATATAAATACGGTACTTCGAGATTTTTTTACCATTTTCACCACTTTGAGCTTGGATTTTGGATGTTTTTGAGAGGGATTTTGAAGTGGTTACTAAGCTAAGATTCTTATGTTCTTTTTTCCTTCAATAATGATGTTTTTGAGGTGAAATTTGGGGGTTTAGGGCTAGAGAAGTGGAGAGTGAATTTTGGAGATTTGGAAGACCAAATGGCGTCAGATTTCTTTAAAGTTTGTGTGGTTAGACTCGTGAGTGAATAGGCTTTCGGGTTTTGTGAGTTTTGTCGGATTTCGAGACGTGGGCCCGGGGGCCAAGTTTGAGCCAATTTCGGATTTTGGATTATAAATTCATGTTTTTCGTATGGAATGGATTCCTTTAGCCTCTATTAATTTTATTGTACAGCTTGTGGATTGATTCTATGTGTTTGGAGACCGATTCGAGAGGCAAAGGCATTTTGGAGTAGAGTTTTGCACGGATTGAGGTAAGTAATAGTTTAAATTTGGCCCTAAGGGTATGAAACCCCGGATTATGGTATTATGTGATTATTTTGGAGGTGACACACATGATAGGTGAGGGGCGTGTGGGCGTGCACCGTGAGGAATAGTGACTTAGTTCGTCTCGTTAAACTATATAGTTGAATAGATTGGTGTTAGCTACATGCTCCCTCTATTTTATGGAAATTTGGCTGCAATTCATGTTAGCAATAATGCTTAGACTATATGATGGCACTGTTGGGACCCGCAGAGGACGTGTACTTGCTGAATTAGTTGCTATTTGTTGTCTCGTACTCAGTCACAGTTTTACTTGCATATCATATCTCCGCCTCTTCTTTGTTTCTTATTGATACATGTTATTATCTTTTTTTGGGCTTATTTGTATGATTTCTGCGAGCCCGGGAGACTTGGGAGGTTGGTGAATTAGTTAAGGTCTGAGTGCAGAGATGTGAGCTATGTGAGTATATATGGAGCGGGTTGCATGCTGTAACGAGCCTGAGGGATGAATGTATATGGATCGGGTTGCACGCCGCAACGAGCCTTAGGGCTATATATATATAATTATGAATCGGATTGCACGCCGTAGCGAGTCTTATGGCTATTTATATATTATGGATCACCCTGCACGCTGCAGAGATATAGCGTTTGGGTTGGAGTAGCCCCTCCGGAGTTTGTACACCCCTGTGAGCGCAAGTACCTATTGATTATGAGTGTTGTGGGCTGAGAGTCGAGTGATTGAGCTATTGAGAAAGATTGAGTGATTGTTGCCCTGAGAGGCTGTACTTGTTTTCACTTGTTTCTGCACTTAGCTGATTTATGTCATTGTTATGAAATTTCTGGAAGCTATTGTATCCGGTTTTACCTGAACTTGGTAATGTGTAACAAATTTGTCTTAAATTGACAGAATTGAAACATGTCTCCTTTCTTGTTGAAATTACTGAAATGAACTATAACTGTGTAGCTTGTCAATATGTTTTAGTTCCTTATTTATTATTGTTACCTACTGAGTATGTTGTACTCACGCTACACCCAGCACTTTGTGTGCATATCCAAGTGTTCCCAGACCGGAGGGCGTTGATCTCATGCGCGGTTGATTATCGGAGATTTACGAGGTAGTTGCCGGCGTTCGCAATCCTTGTTTCTCCTTCCATGTCTTCTTTTATTTTTCTTTATTGTATTTGGACACAGACCCTTGTAGACACTGTTTCTTAGACTAGTTGTTTAGTTGCTCATGACTTAGTGATACCTCAATGTTTAGGGATATTTTCCGCACTGTATTTTGGGTTAACTCATGTTTACGAAAACTCTGCCATTTAAACTTTTGATATATTGTTCAGTTAAATATTGGAAGTGTTATGAAAATGTCGGCTTGCCTAGTACCATCGATAGGTGCAATCATGGTAGGATAGCTTTTTGGGTCGTGACAAGTTGGTATCAGAGCCTAGGTTATATAGGTCTCACGAGTCATTGAGTAGGGTTAGTAGAGTCTTGCGGATCGGTACGGAGACATTTGTACATATCTTCGAAGGGATGTCGAACCCTTAGGAAATTCCACATTCTTCAATCCTTGTCATATGAATATTTTTATTATGGTAACTAAACTTTTGTTGTTGTATTCTCTGTTGTCATATGGATAGCCACCAGTACCACCAGTTAGGGTTGCGAGAGACCGAGGTCGGGGTAGCGTCCGTGTTAGGGGTAGAGGTGCAGCTCGCACAACAGCTAGGGAAGCAACTACAGATCCACTAGTTGCCCCAATTCAAGAGCAGGTTCCAATTGTAGATGAGCCTGTGGGACCGCCTCAGGTATCATCCATGCCCATTGTGATTCCAGGTCTTTAGGATACTTTAGCATAGATTCAGATTGTTTGCACCAGTTTTGCTTAGGCGGTCTCTGTTCCGGCCGCAACAACCACTTCACAGGCTTGGGAAGGTGCTTAGACTCCTACCTCCCACACACCAGAGCAGGTGGTACAGGGGCTCCAGCCGACTGTAGCTGCTTAAAACTATGTGGTTCCTATTATGCCTGATGACGAGCAACATAGACTGGAGAGGTTTGGGAGAGTCGAGCCTCCATCTTTCAGTGGTGCAGAAGGTGAGGATGCACAAGGCTTCTTGAATAAGTGTTAGAGGATGCTCTATACAATAGGTATTCTAGAGAGCAGTGGGGTCTAGTTCACTATTCTTCAGTTCTCTAGGGTTTCCTTCAGTTGGTGGGAGTCTTACGAGAGGCGTAAGTCGGTCGACACATCGCCCCTTACATGGCAGGAGTTCTCCGTTCTCTTGTTAGAGAAGCTTTTGCCTCAGTCCCGCGTAGAGGAGATGCGTAAGATGTTTGAGCAACTCTGTTAGGGTGATATGTCCGTGATGCAGTATGAGATGAGATTTTCTAAGTTGGCCCGTCATGCTGTCTAGTTGATTCTCACATATAGGGAAAGGACCAGGAGGTTCATAGATGACCTCAGTTTTCAGTTGTGATTCCTTATGACTAGAGATGGAAGTTAGTGCAGAGACCCCTACTATTTATTGTGTTCCAGCGGTGTGAGATTTTCCGAATGTGTTTCCTGAAGACCTGTCGGGCATGCCGCCTTATAGTGATATTCACTTCAGTATTCATTTAGTGTCGGGCACTCAGCCTATTTCTATTCCACCGTATCATATGGCATAAGCTAAGTTGAAGGAATTGAAGGAGCAGCTTAAAGAATTCCTTGATAATGGGTTTATTCGGCCTAGCGTGTCACCTTGGTCTGCACCAGTTCTATTTGTGAAGGAAAAAGATGGTACTATGAGAATGTGCATTGATTACAAGTAGTTGAATAAGGTCAAAATCAAGAACAAGTATCCTATGCCGCGCATTAATGATTTATTTGACCAGCTCCATGGAGCGAGGGTGTTCTCTATGTTTCATTCGAGGTCAGGGTATCACCAGTTGAAGATTCAGGACTCGGATATTCTTAAGACATCTTTCAGGACCTGATACGGCCATCATGAGTTCCTTATGATGTCTTTTAGGTTGACCAACTCCCCAACATCATTCATGCATCTGATGAACAGTGTGTTTCAGCCTTATCCTGACTCGTTCATTATTGTATTCATTGATGATATCCGAGTGTACTCTCGTAGCCAGGAGAAGCATGCCCAACATCTGAGGATTTTTTTGCAGCGATTTAGGGAGGAGAAACTTTATGCAAAGTTCTCCAAGTGTGAGTTTCGTCTTAGTTCATTGGAATTCAAGGGGCACGTGGTGTCCAGTGAGGGTATTTAGGTAAATCCGAAGAAGATGGAGGCGGTTCAGAGTTGGCCTAGACCGTCCTCAGACACAGATATTCTGAGCTTTCTTGGTTTGGTTGGTTCTTACCGTCGGTTCGTAGAGGGTTTCTCATATATCGCATCGCCCTTGACAAAATTGTCCCGAAAGGGCGCTCCTTTTAGGTGGTCGTATGAGTGCGAGGAGATATTTCAGAAGCTCAAGACTGCTTTGACCACGACTCCAATTCTAGTTCTACCATCAGCTTCTAGTTCTTACACAGTGTATTTTGATGCTTCTCGGGTAGGTATTGGGTGTGTTCTGAGGTAGGGGGTAGAGTAATTACTTATGCCTCGCGCCAGTTGAAACCCCATGAAAAAATATATACTATCCACAAGCTTGAGTAGCAACTATTGTTCATAAAAGATTTGGCGGCAATATTTGTACGATGTCCATTGTGAGATTTACAGTGATCACTGAAGTTTGTAGCATCTGTTGAAACAGAAGTATCTTAACTTGGGTTAGCGAGGTGGTTGGAGCTTCTTAAAGACTATGATATCACCATTTTGTACCATCCCGGGAAGGCCAATGTGGTGGCCGCTATGAGCACGTAATTTTTGCCTGAAGAAAATACTCCTACAAAATACACAAATAGATTTTTTCTTAGTTGTTTTTATATTTTTATATAATTTTTATGAAGTTCTTGTTAATTTTTGTTCGCATTTAGTTGCAGTTTTAAAATTACAAGATAATTAGGCTTAATTCTACAAATTAGATTAATTTAGGACTCAATTTAGGTTTTAATTAATTAGGATTTAAGGTCAAAACGAGAAAAAAAAAATAAAGAAACAAAGAAAAGGGATTAAGAAAAATGCTTGGTTTTGTTTGAAATTAGGCCAAAAGCTTTCAGTGGCCCAAATATCCCTCAAACCCACGTTGCGCAAGCCTGAATTTCCAAAAATCCGGTCCAGATGCCCTTCAACCAAAACATCGTTGTTTGGCTAGATTTTGATCTGATCCGTTCAAATTCTTTAATCCTACGGCTGTGAAATGATCCCCCATCCCATTATTACCATCCGAACCTAACCCCCTAACCTCTCAAACTCCTTATCTTCTTCATCTCTATCATCTTTACAACCCGAGCCACCCCACCGCCGTCGGAAATCACCGACGGCGACGACCCGTCTCCAAACATCCCCAAAATCACACCCTACACTCATTTCCTCGTCCTCAACCCAAACCTACCACCAATTTCCCCAAAATCCCCACCAATATTCTCCAATTTCAGATCTAAAAACGGAAGAAAAACCTAATCATTCCCTCTTCTAACTTCGTGGATGATACCAACTCGATTTGGTCTAAACCTTACGTTAATCGATTGCTGACATTAATTTACCTTATTTCGAAGCCACTGGATTCCGGCTAATTCACCATTGACCGGCCAAAGCTTCGTCGCGATCATCGTGTGGTGATTTGCCTTATTTGTCCACTTATTTCAGGCCCAAAATCAGTATACTTTTCCTTTCCCTTTTTTCCTTGTTTGTTTTTCTGTTTTTGAATCATTAGTTATCCCCAAGAGAGCGAGTTTTTAGTATCTCAGATCTATTATCCAGGGTAACGGGGAGATTTACGAATATGTCACACATCGTATCAGAGTGGGATGGATGAAGTGGAGGCTCACTTTCGGTGTTTTATGTGATAAGAATGTGCCACCGAGACTTAAGGGTAAGTTTTATCTAATGGTGGTTCGACCGGCTATGCTATATGGGACTGAGTGTTGGACAATCAAGAAATCCCACGTGCAGAAGAGTAAAGTAGTAGAGATGATGATGTTGAAATGGATGTGTGGGTGTACTAGGAGAGATAGGATTAAGAATGAAGTTATCCAGGACAGAGTGGGAGTAGCCTCTGTGGAGGACAAGATGCGGGAGTCGAGGCTAAGATGGTTAGGACATGTTAAGAGAAGAAGCATTGATGCTCTTGTTAGGAGGTGTAAGAGGTTGGTCATGGAGAATTTGAGACAAGGTCGAGGTAAGCCTAAGACTTACTGGGGAGAGGTGATTAGACAGGACATTGCGCAGGTTGAGCTCACTGAGGACATGACCCTTTATAGGAGGGTGTGGAGGTCTAGTATTAAGGTAGAAGGTTAGTGGGTAGTTTTTAGTTTTTCATCGATAGTCTTAGTAGCATGCATGTCCTGTCATATTCTTAGATTTGTATTACGTTATGTGGTTTTGTTCGCCTCATGTATTGTATTTCCTGTTGCTATTATTTGGTACTACTTATCCTTTATCTCCCCCTTTTTCATTTATTTTCCTTCTTTCTTCCTTCCTTGCTTTCCGCTTCTTCTCCTTGCCCTTCCTGAGCCGAAGGTCTATTGGAAACAACCTCTCTACCTGCATTAGGTAGGGGTAAGGTCTGCGTACAAACAATCCTCCCCAGACCCCACCTGTTAGGATCATACTAGGTTTGTTGCAGTTGTTGTTGTAATTAGGTGTTAATTATTATTTTGATTACTTCAATTAAAAATAGGATTATTTAAGTTAACTGCATAATTATTTTGTTAATTGCATGTGTTCTAGGCTTAATTGGTCAATTTTTATGCTGGAATGTTAATAGGAATGAAGGGGGTTGAAAGGGTAATAAACAGAACTTGAGGGGTTAAAGTGAAATAACTTGATCAAGTTAAATCAAATTTTGGAAAATATGTGAATTTTCAGAAGTTAAAGAGTAAAAATGAAAAGAAACTTCTAGAAAGGGACATATGTCCCAATATCTGTTAGAAAAGATGTTAAAAATAGGACAGCTATCATTTCTGTTGCAAAAGATGCCTTATCCCTAAATTTCTGCTGACAACTTCCCTCACACCACTCTGATTTTTCCCTCACAAAGCACACTCTCACATTCTATAAAAAGGGACTCACACACCTTCATTCACACATGTTAATCACTCATATTTTCTCTCAAAGATAGATTGGTTTCTATATATAGAAAAAGCTTTCTACATTTTTTTTCTTCCTCTAAAAAAGAACACACTCACAAAGAATCAATATGTAAAAAACAACAAAAGAGAAAAAATACTGGTTTTCTTCTTCATTTTTACTATTTTATTCCAGTTATGTGAGGGTATTGAATTGGTTGCTAGGTCCTTTGTTCTTGAGTTGTTATGATCCTCCTTCTGGTTCCAGAATTTTTTTTGGTGTTTGTTGATTCTGGTATTGTAGTTCTTCTATCGTTGTGTTTCCTTTGTTGCTGCTCGGTTCTGCTGGTTCTCTTTATTCCTTTTTAGCCTATATTTGGCTTTTCAGCTAATTCATCTGTTGTTTAGGTATTTATCACAACTCTATACAATGGTTATGTTTAAAAAAGGAATGTTAATTTGCTTCTTGTTGATTTGTTGTTGTACTTTCAATATATTGACTTAATTCCCAAAGTACCTAATTGGTTTCTTACTGCTGAATCCTTTTTTAAGGTAGATTTAGTTTGGCCATAGTGACATGTTTGTGTGTTTCAGCTTTGTATGTTTGGAATGCTAGTTATCATAATGCTATTTAAGTTGTTTTGTTTAGATTGACCTTTTGTAGTGCTTTTTCTTTCTTCCTATTGATGTTAATATACGTTCTCAAAACAATAACTTTGTTTGGATGAGGCTGGCAGTAACAGCCTAATCGAACCTAAACATATGGATTATTTCATGGATTACCATAGTAGACAAACAAGTTTATGATGGATAGCCCAATGGCTATATCTTTGTAAATTTGCGAAGTAGATAGAAGCATAAGTTCACAGATGGAGAGCCCAGAATAATATAAGGCATTAGTTTGTACAATAAAGGGATAAGCAGAATGCCATTGATTACAATAGTTAAGTCTCTGTAATGCTTAAGTTTGAAGATTACTTGTTGATGAACAATTTGAATAATATCAGTTTGAAATGGTTTTGTAATAATTCATGAATTCAACTATTGTATTTAACAACTATGGAGTAGGATGTATTTGCAAACTTAATCTCCAATTTAGCTTTACACATGATTCTAAATTTGAATGTATGATGTTCTATGTTTTCTTCTCCAGATTTTGTCTTAATAAAAGTTTACATAAATGGGCCAGACTTGTAACTTGGCCTAGCTGGGAGTCATTTGAACGAGTCTGGACCTCAAGCCATTGGGCTTGGGGCATTGAACCCAATAATTTGTCCCATATCGGGTATTTGTTCAAACTAGTGTAGCCGTAGTACTAGTGTACCAGTGTAGTAAATGTACTAGTGTTGTAAATTTGAATAAAGTTCAATCATTTTCCCGGTGGGCTGTCAATTATCTCCTGAATTAAATTGAGTTGATAGCATATTGGTTTATAATACATTATACTGTTTGCTCCTAGAAATTAAATGCCATCTTGAGTAGTTCAGAATACTTTGAAACGAATGGTCTGACTCCCAATGTGTATCTCCATAACGTTTGAACCTCACATGCAATCTTGAACTTTAGGATAATAAAACCATGAATATACGTAGTTTTCTTTAGGCACGTTTAAATAAATTATCGTGACTATGGGTACGAATCACGTGGCATAGTTATGATACGTAATCCCCAATCCGGGTGCACATTTCATGTGTCCCAATCCTAACTTCGAACAATAATAAAATAAATATGTCGTAAATCGCGGGTGCATTTCATGTGGCGTGGTTTGCAATGTGTACGATATCGTGACTTCCAGAAATAATTCCATAAATACTAAAAGCGCTTAGAGGATAAAGTGCATAGTAGGTTTAAAATATGTATTAAATCAGATAATCAGGACAATTATTAATAGTTAAGCGACCATGCTATAACCACGGAACCCGGAAATGCCTAACACCTTCTCTCAGGTTAATAGAATTCCTTATCAAGTTTTCTCGTTTTCGCGGTCTTTAGAACATAGTCAAATTCCTCGATTTGGGATTAAAAATAAACCGGTGACTTGGGACACCATAAATTATTCCAAGTGGAGACTCTGATTAATTAAATAATCTCATTTCGAAAAATGTCATTTTTATTGGAAAACGCCTTATCCCCCTTAGGAAAAAGGAGGTATGACAGCTCTGGTGACTCTGCTGGGGATCGAACCCAGAATCTCTGGTTCAAGGTTCAAGAATTCGAGCTTAAAATAACTTTTATGCCGGACTTTCATGATTTTCTGATGTTTACATGTTTTATCCTAATGTGCTAAACGCCATTTTGATATTATGTGAACTGTATATAAACTGTTACAAAAACCCTTCTTCTCTCTGAGTCTTCTAAATCTTCTGGGAAGTGCACGCTGGCGTGATTTCTTTTCTGGTAGTGTCATATCCCTAATTTAGAATGAGGATCAGACAAGTTGAAAAGCCGGATGATCATTTGGTTACAGATACGCTGCCCCCCCCCCCACCTCCGGATCGAGTTGTCCGCTCGGGTAAGCCAGGTCTAGAACAATACACCCAGGTTTTTAAACCTAGAATAACATAACCTCATGCCGGATCCCTAGTAGGAATGCTTGTTTGCATCACGTACATTTGACTTTGGGGATTCAACACAGGGGTAGGATCCGTCTAGGACAGGTGTACCCCAAATAAAATACCATCCTAATGTATTTTTACATGCTACTTGTGCATTTATTTATTTCGGCTTGTATGTTGATCGACTTCTAGAATAGGGAAAACTGCTGAAAAACCAAGAGTGAATTAGGAGAAAAGACACCCTGTTCTGAAAATCCCGGTATTCGAAAATCCCTAATCTCTGCAAAAATTTTGAAAAAATAGAAAAAAAGGGGCCATTTCAAAATAAGTCATGCTTTACAGTGCGTCAAAACTTATCGAACTACGCGAGTTTAATTCTTACTGGATGGGAGATACGTAGGCAACCCTCATCGGGTCCGACCCCGCTTTTGCAGAATAACCAAAAACATGAAAAAATATTGTTATTTTGTCATAAACAAAGTTAGGTGATGCCGTTTTGGTCGAAATAACCGAAAATGTCCCGATGGATGCCGAAAGGCCATTTTTGCAAGAATAGCCACCTTTGCTACTTTTTTCCTTTTTTGGCCACTTAAAAGACACAACCCTAAAAGCTTCCTTTCTGAAGTGATGAAGGCTCGTATTTGCAAAAGTACCCATGATTTGTTTTAAATTAAATTTTGCACAAAATAATTTTTTCTGAGCAGTTTTCAAACAAAACTCACATGTTTTAACCCAGTCACCCTAATTTAAAAATGTGCAAAATGAGCACTGTCATAATTTAGTGGTGAAGGTTATGGATCAGATTCCACTAGCACTACACATATGGTGGGAGGACTTGGGAAAACAAGGGCAAGACAAGGTCAACCGATACGTAGGGGCACTCACAGGACTTTTGAAAATTCAACCTAGAAGTGATCTGATAGAGGCAGTGGTGTCGTTCTGGGATCGCTCACAATGTTTTGCACTTCTCACATTTTGAGATTACACCCACCTTGGACGAAATTGTGAGTTATGCCGGGAGTATGGAGGGATTAAGGCACATGTATCTAATATCTCCAAGGACTGTTACTTCCCATAAGTTTCTAGACCTACTGAAAATAAACAGGCAGATCAAGACTGAAAGTCTAGCATGTGGAGCTTCCACTCTTCACTTTCTATGTCAGTGGTATGGGAATTTGAAAGGATTCTAGGACCTAGAAAATGGACTCTACAATAAGGGAAACCGGTCAAAGCGCATAGATTATTTGCCTTCATGGTGGCATTTTTAGGCCTCTTAGTGTTTCCAAGGGAGGATGGGCACATTGATTTGCATGTAGCCGGAATTTTTCATGTTTTAACTACCCAAGCCAAGAGTACCCTCGCACCCATGATAATATCAGACATATTTCGAGCTCTCACATCCTGTAAGGCTAGAGTCAGGCCTTTTGAAGGGTGCAATCTGTTAATGCAAATGTAGATGATCGAGAACCTTTGTCACCATCCTCTATACATGAACTACAGGTCTATTGGAAAAAACTTCATCGAAGTGTTTGGTACACGAGTAACAGGGTTCGAAATGCCAAAAACGGTAAAAGATTGGATTACCCACCTCCGTTCTATAACTGCCGATCAGATAGAGTGGACATTGTTTTGGCTTCCCGTTGATGAGATCATTTATATGCTTGCCACCGGTCCTTACTTCGTTCTAATGGGTCTCTGAAGCATCCAGCTCTATGCCCCGTACCGGGGGTTTGAGACAACTTGGAATATGCCAAACAGTTCCTAGAGATGAATATCTTAGTACTCATGTGGTTGAAATCTGCCCCGAGGCTCAATTTCCTTAAGAAGTAGTTCGCAATATTTGGAACGAATGCCAGTATTTGGGAGAAGACACCCGAGTACACGATTTGTCCAGGGGTGAGGTTTTACCTGGTTATATTGCTTGGTATGGAAAGAGATTCGCGACAAATGATGAATCATAAAGGACGACTAAAAGGCCTTATATCCAAGAATTTATCAACGCAGCGAAATAACAATGGCCTTGGTTAGCCAAAGAAAAGGAATACCGGGCCACCATAAGCAAACTAGATGAACAAATCGGAAAAATCAAATTTTATAGTAGGTTGCAGGCTGTTGAGGATGAAGGAGAAAAGAATAGGTTGGATCGGGAAAATGAAGCCCTCCTACCCCAAATCAAGAAAATGAAAATAGACGTCGAGACGTCGGTAAGAAGTGAGAGAGATGAAAAAATTATAACCAACCTAAGGAAGAAAGTGCATGATTATGGGTTTGACTTGACGAAGGCCGAAGAAGACTTGCTAAATGCTCAAGCAAAGTTGGCCAAAGGTGCGAAATTACATGCACATTAGCCCACCAGTCGAAGAAGAAATATGAGAAAGAAATAGCAATTGTGAAGGAAAAGCTGGTCTCCCTTGGGAATGAAATGGTCCGCAAACAAAGGAGTTCAAGGCAGAAAGAGAGCATTGCTAAGCATTGATATACCAACTACAAGAAAGCATGCAACAATTACAAGACCAAACAACACAGATACAAATGTGTTGGAAGCTCGGGCCCAACAAAGTGGACGTTTGCTTCAAGAAAAGGGTGTCATCAGAATGATAATTAAAGAGATAACTGATTATGTTGTAATGAAATGCCACGAATGTGAAGACATGACTAGGTCTATGTTTTTTTCTTGTGTAACGACATTCGTGCGCCAAGTGATGGTTGACCTAGACCACATTCAAGAAGATATTGCATGTAGGTCCGCGCGGAGACCAGGTGATGTCTCGCAGGCCCCCGGAGTAGAAGTTGAAGATCTTATGTATTTTTTATTTCGAGTTTGTATTTTATTTTTCTTGAGTTTGTTCGTGTTTGTCAAGTTTGTTTGTTTTTTTACTTCGAGTCTGTATGTTTTCTCTTACCTGAAAATTCTATTGACTCTTTTGCTGAGCTTGCAGATTCGTTTATAAAAGCACATTCCAGTGCACAAAAAGTGGAGAAAATAATGGAGGACATATTCAATGTAAAACATGGAGACACGGAGTTGCTTCGTGAATTCGTAGATAGGGTCCAACGGGAAAGGATGTTGTTACAAAGAGTACGTAGCAACTGGGCAGCTATGGCATTTGCGAGCAATCTGAACGAATAAAGCTCTAAAGCAACGAGAAGACTCAAAGAAAATCTGCGAGAATTCCCAGCTACGACGTGGAATGATGTTTAAAACAGGTACAACACCAAATTGGGAATTGAAGAGGATACCATAGCTTAATCAAAAGCAGAAGACAGGACGAGATCTAGGCGCTCAGAATTAGAGAGGAGAACTGGAAAAAATTGGTACGAGACATATATGGGACCTTCAGGACAAGAAGCTCGTTCCAAATTTGAAAACACACGGCGTGATCACAGATCGGAAAACACATATTCAAATTCGTCATCATCAAGATCCAGAAAGGATCGAGATGAACGAAATAGAGGCAAAAACACGTATGCAAGAATTGGAGACTATAACTTCAATGTAAGTACTTCAGAGTTAATTGGAGTATTAAGAAATATGGGTGATAAAGTTCGATGGCCCGGAGAGATGAGGTCAAATCCAAATAGAAGGAACCCAGACTTTTGGTGTGAATTTCACAATGACCACGGGCACAGAACATCATAATGCAGGTTACTACAAGGTGAGGTAGAACACTTATTAAAGCAAGGCTATCTAATCGAATTGTTTAGTGAAAAGGGTAAGCAGGCATATATGAAGAACATGCAGGAACCCCCAAAACCACCATCTCCGAAGAGAACAGTAAACGTGATAAATGGAGGAGAAGAGTTTATTGGCGTAACCTATACTGCAGCAAGAAAGACGACGAAGTTCAAAGTAACCAATGGGAAACGGAGTCGTGAAACCTTGGAGGCCGATAGCTTAATATTTGAAAATGCAGATGCAGATGGGTTATTAAACCATGTAGTTTAGTTAACATCATTCTACTAAGAGTGGTGGAGGATGTCACGACCCAAAATCCTAACTCAGGTCGTGATGGCGCCCAACAGCTAGGTCTGGCAAGCCAACGCTCAATTTACTAAGTTTTCCGTCTTCTTGATTAGACATCTCACATGTACCAAGTTTTAAAGCTTAAAACATTAACCGAAATGGGAAATAAATCAGTTTATAACCAAAAGCAGTCATGAGGAGGCGTGAGCCAATACATATGCATACCATAATCCATAATAACTACTACGTGTGTGCCAGGAACTAGTGTCACAAGTCCTACGGGCATACTAACAGAATATACAAAAGATATAATATACAGTCCCATTGTCTGAAAGAAATAAACGGGAAGTAGCAAAAGAGAACTCCATGGTGCTGCTGAGGATCGCCAGGAGAAGCAGCTCACCGTGAAGTCAGGTCCAACTATAATCAGAATCTAGCTCCGGTCTGATAACCAGAAGCACCAGCCTCAGAACCTATACAATTAAGTACAGAGCGTAGCATGAGTACATAAATAATTATGTATCCAGTGAGTATCCCGTCTAATCTCGAAGAAGTAGTGACGAGAGGTCGACTTGACACTCACTAAGGTCGAACAATATAATATAACAGAATATGATGAAAGTGGTAGACATGTAAAGGTAGTAAAACAGCAAATATTAAAGGCACTGAAACCCAAATAGACACTGGAAGTAAATAAACAATTACAACTTCATTTTTCCCCAAATATCTGTCAAATTAATATCCATGAAAACATCAACACTTTATCATGTGCATACGGGATAAGGACAACCGACCTGAGCCATAAAATGATCATATCTTTGCACTGCCGAGGGTCGAATGGCCCGAACCATAAGTGCATCTTTCAATATCGCCGTGGCGTACGACCCGCTCCCATGAGAGTGGGGGAAATAGCACTCCGCTTGCAGAATGTAAATTGCGAAGCGGTCACATGCACACACAACATTCCCTTAAAATTACTTTCCATAAACAATCCCTTCAAATTATCAAATTCCATAAATCTCATAGAAACAATGCTACATAAAGTCATGCATTCAAGAAGCATATAATTCATTTCTAGGAAAAACACAAGGCATGATGTAGGCCTAACTACCCGGACATAACAATAATAGCCGCTACGTACGGACTCTCGTCACTTGGTACGTACGTATCCCCCACAAACATTAACACATAGCATTTAGATCACCTATGGGGACAATTTCCTCATACAAGGTTAGAAAGGAGACTCACATCGTGTCGAACCTACTCCCGTGGTCAAGATTGCGCCTGAAACTCCGAACTCGTCACCCAAGGACTCGAAACTAATCAAAAATTACGTAAATATATCAAATTATACTCAAAGCATGGAATTCTCTTATTTGCTTAGTCAATTCATCATTCTTGAAGAAATCCCAAAATTCACCCCGGGCCCGCACGCTCGTAATCCGAAAATTCTCGAAAGAAACACTCACCCATAACCTAAGGATCGTTAATATGATTTTTGTATGATTTCATAGCAAAATTCACGGGTAACTCCCTAAATTCTCGAAAGCCCTAGGTTACTACCCAATTCCTTGATTTTCACTAATTAGGTAGTTAAATTAACTAGTAATTCAAGTATTAAACTAACACTAGGGTAGAATTTACTTACCTCTTCAGTAAATAGGTTGTGAAGCCTATTTTCCAAGCTCTCAAGTCTTTAATAGAGGTGAGAAATGGAGGAAATGAGCAAAATCCCGTTATAAAAATACACTACCCAGCTGCCCCTTTCAGTGCGATCGTTGCTAGGGCGGTGCAATCGCAGAAGCCAACTTGGTCAGGGCCCCTGAAGGTCCATTGTGCGATCGCGGAAGTGGACTTGCGATCGCGGAGAGCAATTGAGCAAGGCCTGTGCGATTGCGGGGGAGGAAGTGCGAACGTGGAGAATAATATTGGGCCAGGCCACAAATCACCCCTGTCAACTCTTCTATGCGAAACCAGTCAGTGAAAAATCTGGTGTTTTGGAATTAGTTCCGAAAGGTCCGAAACTCACCCGAGCCCCTCGGGACCCCGTCCAAAAGGCACTGGCAAGTCTGCATTCATGATACGGACTCGCTTGAATTTTCGGAACACTCAAAACAATGCTAAAACTCAGAATCACCCTCAAAACCCCTAAAGATCAAACTTAAGAAATCCAAGTTCTTGAATTCGGTATCAATGCGCCGAACTGACCTATACTACTCGGAGTGACACCAAATTTTGTGATCAAGTAATAAATGACATAACAGAACTATTCCCAGTCTCGGAATTCCATTCAGACCTCAAAAATGCAAAAATGCGTTCCAAACCAAATTTCAAACTTATGGAAACTCTTATTTCGATATTAGGCGTCGAAACGCTCCCGGGTCATTCAAAACCCATTCCGAACATACGCCCAAGTCCGAAATCATCATACGAAGCTACCGAATTAGTCAAAACTCGATTCCGAGGTCGTTTACTCAAAATGTTGACCAAAGTCAAACTTTGCCAAAAAGGTCAACCTTAAGGAACTAAGTGTTCCAATACCACTCTAAACACTTCCGAATCCCGAACCACCCGTCCACGCAAGTCATAAATCACAATAAGCCGCTATGGGAAGTTTCATTTAGGGGAACGGGGTACGATAATTCAAAACGACCGGTCGGGTCGTTATATTCTCCACTTCTTAAATAAATGTTCATCCTCGAACGGGTCTAGAATCATACCTGAAGTGCTGAATAAGTGCGGATATCTGATTCGCATGTCCTCCTCGGACTCCCAGGTCGCCTCCTCGGCTGGTTGGCCCCTTCACTAGACCTTTACGGCAGAATCTCTCTTGGATCTCAACTGGCGATCCTGTCTATCAATAATAGCAGCTGGCTCCTCCTCGTAGCCCAACCTCGCATCCAACTGAATAGTGCTGAAATCAACCACGTGAGAGAAGTCGGCGTGATACCTCCAGAGCATGGATACATGAAAGACCGGATGAACTCCTGATAAGCTGGGAGGTAAGGCTAGCTCATAGGCAACCTCCCCAACTCGCCTCAACACCTCGAAGGGACCGATAAATTGTGGTCTTAGCTTGCCCTTCTTCCCGAACCACATAATACCCTTCATCGGCGAGAGCTTCAAAAGGACCTTATCTCCCACCATGAATGATACATCACGCGCCTTCTGATCCGCGTAACTATTCTGTCTGGACTGTGCTGTGCGGAGCCTTTCCTGAATAAACTTTACCTTCTCTAAAGCATCCTTCCCCAGGTCGGTGCCATATAACTTAGCCTCTCCAGGCTCAAACCACCCGATAGGAGAACGACATCGCCGACCATACAAAGCCTCAAATAGAGCCATCTCGATGCTGGACTGATAACTATTATTGTAAGCAAACTCGGCCAAAGGCAAGAACTGGTCCCACTGACATCCAAAGTGAATCACACATGCCTTGAGCATGTCCTCCAGTATCTCAACTGTACGCTCTGACTGACCATCAGTCTGAGGTGTAATGTTGTGCTGAGATCAACTTGGTATCACTATGCAATGCTCTCCAGAAGTGCGAGGTGAACTGAGGACCTTGATCTGATATAATGGACACCGGCACACCGCGCAAACGGACTATCTCCCGAATGTAGATCTAGGACAACCTCTCAGAATTATATGTAGTATCCACTGGAATGAAATGCTCCGATTTGGTTAATCTATCCATAATGACCCAAACTGCGTCAACCTTTAGCAAAGTCCGAGGCAACCCAACCACGAAGTCCATAGTGATGCGCTCCCATTTCCACTCAGGAATGGGCATCTGCTGAAGTAGGCCTCCTGGCCTCTGGTGCTCATACTTAACCTGCTGGCAATTAAGACACCTAGCCACATACTCCACAATGTCCTTCTTCATCCGCCTCTACCAGAAATGCTACTTTAAATCACAATACATCTTGGTAGCACCAAGATGAACAGAATACAGAGAACTGTGTGCCTCCTATAGAATCCTTCCTCTAAGGCCATCGACATTAGGAACACACAAACGACCCTGAAGTCTTAGAACACCATCCTCGCCAATAGTAACCTCCTTGGCTCCACCTTGAATAACTGTCTCCCGAAGCTCTACTAAGCACGGATCATCAAACTGTCGAGCCTTAATGTCTCCCAATAACGAAGACTGAGCAACCACATGTGCTAAAACTTGACGAGGATCTGAAAGGTCTAACCTCACCAGGCGATTAGCTAAGGACTGAATGTCCAAGGCTAGAGGTCTCTCCCCTGCTGCGATGTAAGCCAAGCTACCCATACTCTCTGCCTTCCTGCTCAAGGCATCTGCTACCACATTTTCCTTGCCCAGATGATAAAGACTGGTGATATCATAATCCTTTAAAACCTCAAGCCATCTGCGCTGCCTCAAATTAAGATCCCTCTGCTTGAACAAGTGCTGCCAGCTGTGGTGATATGTATAAACCTCACAGGACACCCCATACAAGTAATGCCTCCAAATCTTAAGAGCATGAATAATCGATGCCAACTCTAAATCGTGCACAAGGTAGTTCTTCTCATGAACCTTCAGTTGGAGCGAAGCATAAGCAATAACTCTCCCTTCCTGCATCAATACACACCCCAAGCCAATGCGTGAAGCATCGCAATATAATGTATACATCATAGAACCGGAAGGCAATACTAGAACTAGTCATGAAGACAATGTTGCCTTGAGCTTCTGAAAGCTCGCCTCACACTCGTCGGACCACCAGAACGGGACATTATTCTGAGTAAATCTAGTCAATGGAGCTGCAATAGAAGAGAACCCCTCCACAAATCGGCGATAATAGCCTGCTAGACCCAAGAAACTCATAATATCTGTAGCTGAAGTAGGACGCAGCCAACTCCGAACTGCCTCAATTTTCTAAACATCAACCTTGATACCCTCTCCGGATACCACATGCCCCAAGAATGCCGCAGAATCCAAATAGAACTCACACTTGGAGAACTTAGCATATAGCTTTTGTTCCCGCAAAGTCTGGAGCACGACTCTCAAATGATGCTCGTGCTCCCCCAGGCTACGTGAGTAAATCAAGATATCATCAATGAAGACGATGACAAAGGAATCAATATACCGCCTGACACCCTATTCATAAAGTCCATGAATGTTGCTGGAGCATTAGTCAAGAAAAAAGACATCACCAGGAACTCATAATGGTCATATCTCGTACGGAAAGCAGTCTTCGGAACATCTGAAGCCCGAATCTTCAACTGATGATATCCCGACCTCAAATAAATCTTAGAAAACACCCTAGAACCCTGCAACTGGTCAAACAAATCATCGATGCACGACAAAGGATACTTGTTCTTACTTGGTAACCTTGTTCAACTGGCGGTAATCAATACACATCTGCATAGACCCGTCCTTCTTCTTCACGAATAGAACTGGAGCACCACACGGTGATACACTCGGCCTGATGAACCGCTTAGCCAATAAATACTCAAGCTACTCCTTCAACTCCTTCAACTCATTCGGATCCACACGGTATGGTGGAATAGATATAGGATGGGTTCTTGGAGCTACATCAATACAGAAATCAATATCTTGATCCGGAGGCATGCACGACATGTCTGAAGGAAATACATCAGCAAACTCTCGAACAACTGGCACTGAATCAATCGTCAGAGACTCGGTAGTGATGTCCCCCACATAAGCAAGAGAGGCCAGACAACCCTTCTCGACCATGTGTCGAGCCTTCATAAATGAGATAAACCGGCTGGCTGCACTAACTGAGGATCTTGTCCACTCCAGCCTAGGCGACTCAGGCATGGCAAGAGTAACTGTCTTGGCATGGCAATCTAACAAGGCATGATAAGGAGATAGCAAATCCATGCCTAAAATAACCTCGACATCAACCGTATCGTGTAATAAAAGGTCCGCTCTGGTCTGGAATCCACAGAATGTAACCACACAGGACCGGTAAACCAGGTCTACCACTACAGAATCACCCACATGAGTTGACACATATATAGGGGAACCCAAGGACTTATGAGGAACATACAGAAAATGAGCAAATAATGCTGAAACATATGAATAGGTGGATCATGGATCAAATAGTAATGAAACCTCTCTACCACATACTGAGATAATATCCGCGATCACAGCATCTGAGGCTACTGCATCTGATCTGGCCGGTATAGCATAGAATCTGGCTGGAGCACAGGAAGACTGATCCCCACCAGAGTGAATAGGAGCTAAGTGACCTCCCCCTGACTGGCCTCCACCTCTAGGACGACCCCTGCCGACTTCTCCTCCACGTCTAGGTGGCCAGACTGCTGATGCTGGACCCATAGGCTGATAACCCTATTGCACTGCTTTGCCCCGAATACTGGGACAATGCCTAGGCATATGACCTAGATCCCGACACTCATAGCAACCTCAAGGTACCATAGCCTGCTGCCCCAAAGAAGAACCCTGAATGGCCGGAGGGCGATGTGAACCCTCTGGCATGGCACTGAAATAGGGGCTGGGAGGATCTCGGATGACTGGAATAACCACTGGGTGAACTCTGAATGGCTGGAGGGCGGTAGGAATGCTCTAGCATGGTGCTGAAATGAGCCCTCGTTGGAACACCTCGGGGAGGTGGTGGAGGTGCTGAATATGAAGGCCTGCTAGGCTGGCCCCTACCAAAATGACCTCTGCCCCTAGCTGGGGCACCTCTAAAATCTCCTGAGAATCTAGCCCTCTTATCCTGCTGCCCCTACTCCCTTCTCCTCGACCGATAACCCTCGATCTTGCTAGCAATCTCTTCCACGAGCTGATAAGGAGTACCCATCTCTACCTCTCGGGCCATAGTGGCCCTAATACCTGGATGCAATCCAGCTACAAACCTCCGCACTCTCTTGGCATCAATAGGTAGTATCATGAGTGCATGGCGTGAGAGCTCTGAAAATCTAGCCTCATAATATGTCACTGATATTTGTCCTTGCTCCAGCTGCTCAAACTGATACCGCAACTCTTCCCTCTCAAAGGGTGGAATATACCTATCTAGAAATAGCTATGTGAACTGATCCCAAGTGATAGGAGGAGAATTTGCTGGCCTGCTGTGGATGTAATACTGCCACCATCTGCGAGCTTTACCCTCCAATTGAAAGGTAGTGAAGTCCACTCCATGGGACTCCATCTTCATGTTGTGCAGTTTGTCCCTGCACCGGTCAATAATGTCCTCGGCATCCTCGAATTGCTAACCCCGAAGATTGGAGGGTGAAATCGAGTCCTTCTGTCCAATAACTTTTGCGGATCGTCATCCGCAGCTGGTCTAGCTCAGGTGTTGCTACCACAGGCTTGACTCCACCCACTGGCAGCGTACCTGGGGTATGCTGTAATGCTGCTATCTGACCTGCAGCATGGGCAGTAGGGGTCTAGACTCCCCCTCCCGCCTGAGAAGCGGTAAGATCTGCTAAAAATAAACTAGCTTGGGACATAGTGTCCATAAATCTCATCATACGGCCCATGACCTCCTGGAAGCTTGGCGTCGTCATGAAGTCCACTGGAGGAGGATCTGCTGGAGGCACCTCGTCTTGTTCCTCTATAATAGGACCTTATGGTGGTGGTGCAACAGGAATAGCTCTAGGACGCCCTCGTCCCCTACCTCGGGTCGGTGCCCTCCCCCGGCTTCTGCCACAGCCTCGGAAAATGGGGGTAGCGACCCCTCCCGGGTATGGAACATCGGATGCACGCGTCCTCACCATCTGTGAGAGAATAGAAGAATGCGATTTAGTAAATTATCGACTGCGCGATAGAATAAGCATAAGGAGAGGTTTCCTAACACCCTATAGCCTCTCGAAGATAAGTACAGACGTCTTCGTACCGATCCGCAAGACTCTACTAGGTTTTCCCGTGACTCGTGAGACCTACGTGAACCTAGAGCTCTGATATCATGTTGTCACGAAGTTCAAAGTAACCAATGGGAAACGGACTCGTGAAACCTTGTAGGCCGATAACATAATATTTGACAATGCAGATGCAGATGGGTTATTAAACTAGGTAGTTTAGTTAACATCATTCTACTAAGAGTGGTGGAGGATGTCACGACCCAATGTCCTAACTCGGGTCGTGATGACGCCCAATAGCGGGGTATGGCAAGCCAACACTTAATTTCGCCCGTAACTCCGAACTCGTCACCCAAGGACTCGAAACTAATCAAACGTTACGTAAATATATCAAATTATACTCAAAGCTGGAATTCTCCTACTTACTTAGTCAATTCATCATTCTTGAAGAAATCCCAAAATTCACCCCCGGGCCTGCACGCTCGTAATCCGAAAATTCTCGAAGGAAACACTCACCCATAACCTAAGGATTGTTAATATGATTTTTGTATGATTTCATAGCCAAATTCACGGGTAATTCCCTAAATTCTCGAAAGCCCTAGGTTACTACCCAATTCCTTGATTTTCACTAATTAGGTAGTTAATTTAACTAGTAATTCAAGTATTAAACTAACACTAGGGTAGAATTTACTTACCTCTTCAGTAGCTAGGTCGTGAAGCCTCTTTTCTAAGCTCCCAAGTCTTTAATAGAGGTGAGAAATGGAGGAAATGTGTAATCCCATTATAAAAATACACTGCCCAGCTGCCCCTTCAGTGCGATCACAGTTGGGGCAGTGCCATCGCAGAAGCCAAGTTGGTCAGGGCCCGTGAAGGTCCACTGTGAGATCGCGGAAGTGGACTTGCGATCGCGGAGAGCAATTGGGCCAGGCCTGTGCGATTATGGGGGATTGCGTGCGAACGAGGAGATTAAAACTGGGCCAGGCCACAAATCACCCCTGTCAACCCTTCTGTGTGATCGCATTAATGCACCCCCGATCGCACTGAAGGAAACCAGCCAGTGAAAAATCTGGTGTTTTAGAATAACCTCCGAGGGGTCCGAAACTCACCCGAGCCCCTCGGGACCCCGTCCAAAGGCAATGACAAGTCTGTATTCATGATAGGGACTCGCCTGAATTTTCGAAACACTCAAAACAATGCTAAAACTCAGAATCACCCTCAAAACCCCTAAAGATCAAACTTAAGAACTTCAAGTTCTTGAATTCGGTATCGATGCGTCAATTCGACCTATACTACTCGGAATGACACCAAATTTTGCGAGCAAGTCATAAATGACATAAAGGAACTATTCCCAATCTCGGAATTCTCTTCGGACCTCGAAAACGCAAAAACACGTTCCAATACAAATTTCAAACTAAGGAAACTCTTATTTCGATATTAGACGCCGAAACGCTCCCCGGTCATCCAAAACCCATTACTAACATACGCCTAAGTCCAAAAGCATCATACGAAGCTACCGGAATCGTCGAAACTCGATTCTGAGGTCGCTTAATCAAAATGTTGACCAAAGTCAAACTTGGCCAAAAAGGTCAATCTTAAGGAACTAAGTGTTCCTATACCACTCTAAACACTTCCGAATCCCGAACCACCCGTCCCCTCAAGTCATAAATCACAATAAGATGATGTGGGAAGTTTCATTTTTGGGAACGGGGTTCGATAATGCAAAACGACTGATCGGGTCATTACAGAGGAGATGTTAACGGGAGACCATGTAATTCAAAAAGCACGTTCCTTATCTGGATTCGATAATTCTACTGTCATAACAAAGGGATATATTGCATTGAGTACTTATGCAGAGGGCGTTGTCAAAGAAACAAAATTTCAAGTTATTGATATAGACATGGCCTATAACGTAATTATGGGAAGACCATGGATTCAATACATGGAAACAGTACAATCCACTCTACACCAGATTATCAAATTCCTTAAAAATAGGGAATTTAGCAGATTAGAGGTGATCAACAAATTTCGAGGAATATCAATTCAGTAATGCACTCAAATAAAAAAGAAGTTGTGGAAGAACTAAAAGACTTTGGAGCAACTCTTAAAGATACGGAAACAAACGATAAAGACACGGTAAATCAAATCACCACGGAGATCGCATCAAAACATACAGACATGGATGCCAGGCCCAATGTTATTCAAGAACCAAAAGAGAATGAAAACATAAACACAACTACTAAAGAACTCGAAGTTGTTCCACTGTTCGAACATAAGCCTGAACAAACAATCCACATAAGAGCAAGGATAAACCCGACCAGAAGAGGTAAGTTAATTGAATACTTGAAATCTAACACAGATTGTTTTGCCTGGTCTTATTCAGATATGACAGGTATACACCAGAGATGATGACTCATAAACTGAATGAAGACCCATCATTCGTACCTGTAAAAAAAAGGAAGTAGGGATCATTAAAGAATCAAGTAATTGATGAAGAGGTACAAAAACTCTTAAAAATCTGTTCAATACGTGAGGTAAAATATTCCAATTGGTTAGCTAATACTGTAGCAGTACCTAAAAAGAACGGTAAATGGAGAGCATGCGTAGATTACACTGATTTAAACAAAGCATGCTCAAAGGATTAATTTCCTTTACCGCACATAGATCAAATGATTGACGCCACTGCAGGTCATGAATTGTTAAGCTTTCTATATGCATATTCTATTTACAATCAGATAAAAATGGACCCCTCAGACGAGGAAACAACTTCCTTTATTACAAACGGGGGGACTTACTATTACAAAGTCATGCCTTTTGGCTTGAAAAATGCTGGAGCCACGTATCAAAGGCTGGTGACCAAGATGTTCCAGGAACATTGGGGGAAGACAATGGAAGTATACATTGATGACATGTTGGTGAAGTCAACACAGGCTTAAGACCATTTCCAACATCGTTTAACTACATTCGAGATCCTCCGCAGATATAATATGAAACTAAACCCAGAAAAGTGCGCCTTTGGCATCGTATCAGGTATATTTTTCGATTTTCTCGCATCAAATAGAGCTATTGAAGTAAATCCTTCTCAAATTAAAGCTATCGAAGAAATATACTCACGAGTAAAAAAGAAGTTCAAAGGCTAACAAGTAGGATTGTGGCTTTAGGAAGAATCATTTGCAGATACTCAGAGAAGAGTTTTAAATTATTCTCAGTACTAAAGAAGCATAATCAGTTCGAATGGACTGAAGAATGCCAGCAAGCTCTCAAAAATTTGAAGGCCTACCTATCAAATCCCCCACTATTATCCAAACCAAAGGAAGGGGAAAGGTTGTGTATTTATCTTGTTGTTGCAGAAATAGCTGTGAGTGCAGTCCTGGTAAGGGAAGACAGATGTAAGCAATCTCCTATTGACTATGTAAGTAAATCCTCATTGGAGTCTGAAACTAGATACCACCATCTAGAAAAATTAGCTTTGGCTCTAGTCATAGCAGCTAGGAAATTGAGACCATATTTTCAGTGTCATCAAATTGTTGTTGTAACTTCATATACTTTAAAAAATATCTTGCATAAACGGGAATTGTCAGGCAGATTGGCTAAATGGGCAATGGAACTAAGCGAATATGACATCATTTATCAACCTAGGACAGCAATAAAGTCTCAGGTCTTAGTCGATTTTGTTGCAGATTTTAATGTTAACATAATTCCTGAAATAGAAAAGGAATTACATATTTTTACCGGAGCTAATCCAGGAAGATGGACTTTATTTATTGACGGTTATTCTAGTGTTAAAGGAGTCGGTTTAGGAATTGTCTTGATACCACCTTTGGGTGAAAAGATAAGGCAAGCTATTAAATGTCATCCTCTCACTAACAATGAAGCAGAGTACAAAACTGTCATTGCAGGACTTGAATTAGCACACGAACTCTTAGTAAAGCAGATCGTGATCAAAAGTGACTCTCAGCTGGTGGTGAATCAGATGCAAGGGACTTACACCGCTAGAGAAACTGGAATGCGGCAATATTTGAAAAAAGGCACGGGACCTAGTTAGGAAATTATAGTCATGGAAGATCGTGCGAATACCCAGAGAGGAAAACACATAAGGGGATGTGTTAGCTAACCTCGCATCAGTTGCAGATGTAACGAATAAAGAACATGCTATTGTGATACATTTATTTCATTGAGCAATCGACCAGGACCAATATGAGGTAACATTTAATAATCTAACCTAGGATTGGAGAAACGAAATCGTAAATTTTTTGCAGAATGGTACCGTGCCTGAAGATAAGAAAGAATTTCAAGCACTTCGACGAAAAGTTGCACGGTATTGCCTATTTCGTGACACTTTATATCGCAAAATGTTTGGTGGTCCTCTAGCAAGGTGCATCGGACCTAATAAAACTGAGCATGTGATGAAAGTAGTACATGAAGGATGTTGTGGAAAACACGCAGGTGGAAGATCTTTAGTAAAAACTCTAAATAGAGTAGGATATTATATTCTTAAGATGGAAGAAGACGCTGACGTTTTCGTAGCTAAATGCGATAAATGTCAGTGCTATGCTAACAACATGCATCGACCTTCATAGTTATTACACCCGGTTATATCACCTTGGCCATTTATGAAGTGGGTAATGGATATAGTAGGACCTCTACCTCAAGCCAAAGGAAAGGTACAGTTTTTACTTGTATTAACACATTATTTTTATAAATGGGTAGAGGCAGGTGCCTTTAAACAGGTACGAGAAAAATAAGTGAAAAGCTTCATTTGGCGAAACATCATATGTCGCTTTGGTGTCCCAAAGGAAATTTTATGTGATAATGGCCGCCAGTTCAAAGGTTCGCAAATCACAAAATTCTTCCAAAGTTGGCAAATCAAACGTATCACGTCTTCACTTTATCAGCCCGTGGCTAATGGGCAAGCTGAGTCAACAAATAAGATCATAATCAATAATTTGAAGAAACGATTGGAAAAATCAAAAGGAAATTGGCCTGAAGAGCTACTAGGAGTATTATGGGCTTATAGAACAACAACAAAAACAGCCAGGGGAGAAAGCGCATCCGCACTTGTCTATGAATCATAGGCCCTAATACCAGTGGAAATTGGTGAACCAAGTATGTGATTCATATTAGCAACAGAAGAGACAAACAGCGACGAGTTGAGAACAAACTTGGATTTACTTGAACAAATGAGAGAAGCTGCTTTAATTCGCATGGCAGCTCAAAGTAAATTATAGAGCGGTATTACAACAGAAAAGCTCACCTCGGATATTTTAAGATTGGGGACTTTGTCCTCAAAAAAGTTTTTCAATCAACAAATGAGGCTGGAGCAGGAAAATTAAATCCAAATTGGGAAAGACCCTATAAAGTGCGTGGTATTGCTGGAAAAAGGTGCTTATGAGCTGGAAACCATGGACGGCAGGATCTTACCAACAAGTTGGAATGATGTTCATTTAAAGAAGTATTACTTCTAAGTAAAAGGAGTACCCACAGTCAGGTATAATTACGTAAGATTTTATTTAGTACAATTAAAATTATACTAATTATTTTAGATGATAGGTAAAAAGCTAACCCATAACCAAATGATGATATTAGACCCGAATAGACACAAGGAAGTAACTTAATCTCCGATCTAGGGTTACAACCTTTCTGATAGAAATTTCAAAGGGTTAAGCAATCATCATCTAAACTATATACCTTCGAGTCTCGTACGTTTTTTCCTTTTCAGGAAAAGAACCAAATAGAAGGAGTAGTAAAGTGCTCGAGATTTCATTCTTCAAGCTCAAATACTTGGGGAACTATATAATATGCAAGGCAAATAAGACTATAAAAAAAGTCAAAGCTTAAGAAAGACGACTAGCAAAGAGTCAGAGCTCAAGCCTGAAGACCTATTTTACCTAACAATCAAAAGTTACGAGCGAAATCAAAGAGACGAAGCCAAAAATACAAAGCCTGATTCAAAAACCTACAAAAAACATACTCGTAAATCCAAACGAACGTTTAGGTTAAAGGCAAAATTTAGTTACAAGTTGAAATTTGTACCCTTGTATTTATTCAAATCTGTTGTAAAAGAAAACAGTTACGAAAGAGTTATAGACGATACTTGAACACATGTAAAGTATTATGAAAGTCCAAATAATACAAAAACAATCTTCAAAGCATTACTCAAAGGAGAATGTGAATTCCTATCTCTCTTTTGTATATTTATACCATTATGAAGTTGAGACGTATTCTTCATTAAGTGTCGTTCATAAAAGGGCCCTCTTTTATAAATCGTGCTTGTTTAAAAAAGACACGAAGTATTGTAGCATTTTTAATGCAAAGTTAAATAACAAAGGGTAAAACCAAAACCCAAACATAAAGCATTTTTTATTCAAACACTTAAGAGTAAAAAAAACTCGAAAAACACAAATAAGGCGAAGAAATTTAAACATTAATATTATACGACGGTAGAAACTAAGTATCAACTTAGTCCAAACCGAATTTGTATATACAAAATTATCCCTAAGTTGTCATTAGGGACTTACCAAAACTTTACCCCCAGATCGGACCAGGGGTAACCACCAATTGATTTTACAAAGAAAAAAAATAAAGTGGTTAACAAACACTTTCACTTGTCACTGGGAGGATTATCTTCATCAACAGAAGGAGCAGCTTGATATGGCAAGGGTTGAGCAGTAACTTCACCGGGCAAAACTTCATCACCCACGGGAACCTCAACCTCAGGTGATGAGAAACTTTGACTTCGTCGAGACCTTTCAATTGTCTCATTAGTTTTGGCAATTTCTGCTTGAAACTCAAAGTTTTCCTGGCCCACTTCTGTTAATGTATCAAGTCGGGCATTCAAGTAAGCCCAACTTACATCAACAACTGCCTTATCCTAGAGAGCTTCATAGTCCTTCTCCCATTGTTCAACGTCTGCTCTCAGCTCATCCTTTTCAATCGCAACAACATCATAGGAAGCTTGTAAAGAGGCAAGGGATCTCTCAAGAAATTGAACCTTGTTGGAGGATTCACAGAGGTCTTCTTGAGTTTGGGTGGGCGATTGAATGAGTTCTCCAGCATAAGCCTTTTTTTGGTTTAGCAAATTCTTCAAGCTTCTTATTTCCTTAGAAGCACGGGAATCTTTCCTCAAATGAAGATTCCAGGACATTCTTATCCTTGCCAGCTTGATTCGACGAAGCCTTCTCATTGGCCAATTCTGATGTAGTCACTCTAACCTGCTGCTCTAAGGTCAACCTTTCCTCCTCTACATCTTCCATGTCAAGTTGAAGGCTCTCAAATTTTTCCTTCCAGTTATCAGCCTCGGTATGGTAGTCATTCATTAATTGCTCTGTATGTACGATCCTTTTCATCATCTCTGTACTAATGAGATTGATCTACAATAAAAGGAAAATTAGATACGGTAAAGGCTAGTTTTAAAAAGAAGCCACATGAAGTATACCTTCAAAGATGAGTGTACGATCTCATTCATGCATGTCAGGGAGCTATGACTTTCCAATTTTGACTTTTCAACCAGGTCGATCAAAGGCTTCAACAACACATCCGCCTGGCCTGATTTTGTTTAAGAGGCTACCTTCTGCAGGAACGTCGATCATAATTTGCTTCATCTACCCATTACTAGAATACCCTTCTTCAATTATAAAAGACACGATAGTATGGGTAGATAAAGGATCCACGGGTGGCACAGACGGGAAACAGAAACGACAACATGCACGACAAACTGATGTTCCACTGGAGAAGAAGGGGGAAAGATGGCAAAAGGTGCCTCCTCTGAAATTTAGCCAAAACCTTGATGAAATAGTTTCTCAACTGACTCATTGGCTACAGAAGGGGCTTCCTCCTCAGAGTACACATGGGTAGAATGATTAGGCTCAGGCACAGAAGATGGACTAGTAAGGGGAGCAGATTCCTCATCAGACACAATTGTTCTTCTTGCTCGTGGCCTACGATCCAACGATCCTTCCTCCTGCTCCTCCTCATCTTCTAAGGTTTGGGTCCTGTCCACCTTCCTTTTTGATGATGAAGAGTTTACGATGATTTCTTGAGCCTTGGCCAAAGAGAGCTTCGAAGCAGTTATAGTAGAAGCAGTGATACCATTAGCAGGAAACCCTAGCAAACAAAAGGGTTTAGAGAAGTACCAAAAAAGAGTGAAAAAGAAACGTACAAATAGAAACCTACCATGGGTTTTTACTTTCCAACCAAACCTTGCATAAAGGTATTTCCAAGAACGTTCTTCCATTAGAGCGATCAACAACAATTTTTCTATCCAAACACGGAAACCGAAAATCTCCTCGATGGTTCTCATGGTTTCTGAAAAAAGACAATAACAATCACGGTACTGGACATTCATCAAGATAAGAAAAGAAGCGAGTAAGCAAAACTTACGTGCAAAGTTCAACTTTTCGGTGAAGGGTAAATTTTCTTCACCACCAACCCACTTGTAGGGGCAGCAACAAACCAGGAATACCAAACCTCTATCTTTATCATCATCAGGAATAACTAAAACTCTCTTACTTCTAGACACAAGAGTAAAAACACCTTTGCGGGATAACTTGGGAGAGTAGAGATGAATAATATGACAAAAGGTTAAAGGAAGTGAAGCTGTGTTAGCCAAATATCCGAGGCATGTTACTTCTCTCCAGATGATAGGACCAATTTTTCCCAAACACACGTTAACAAATCGACAAAACTCTATAATGACAGAGTCAACGGGAGGCTTGAAACCTAAAGTAAATGGGTAAGTATATACATAAGAAAATACAGCTTTGTAAGAAGTTATCCTTTGATTTTCATTGGGGACCAAGACCGGGAAATCAAATTTCAAATAACAGTCTCTGCGCACAAGAGAAATCAAACCCTCAGTGATTTGAGTAGGGTAAAGATCAGCTCGATCATGAGACGTCATGGAAGTAACCTAGTTTTTTGTGACCTCACTATCATTTATGAAAGAAAATTCAGCGGGAACAATTCATCTACCTTTGGTTCGCGAAGTGGTTAACTAGACTCTCTACTCTTAGAAAAAGATCTATAAGATCTATCCCTAGAAGAATATGGAGTAACACTAACCCTAGAAGTTGGTGGGGGAGTGATGTTACGTTGGGAAGAAGATCCTCTAGAAGGTGTTGAGCCCAAATTCCTCAATCTACCGCCCCTTCTACTCCGGATTGGAGCAGAAGAAGGAGATAGTTCATCGACTATTATGACTTTTTTGGTATCTTGGTTTGAGGAAGACATAGTTGCATGAAAGAAGAACTTGCAAGAAAGAATGAAGTTTTTTCGTAGAAGCAAAAGCAAAATGGGGTATTTATATACGAAGGCAACCGTCAAAAAATGGTAAACAATGATGTGAAAGTCATTATTAAAACTGTCACTTCATGACTGATGCAACTGCAAAAAGCCCTAAAGTGCGCTAAGGAATTACAAAACTAATCTGGAATCACCATGTGGCACATGCATTTAATGGAAGTGACAAGAGACGCATACGTTCAGAGACAGCGCAACGGTACAAGTAAAACGGCGGCAAATAATTCGCGCCATAAATGAGTATCCACTTACCAAATATTTAATTGATAAATAAATTGTAAGGGGGGGGGGAATATATGTATTGGTAAAAAATTGATATTACACATGTAATATCTTGGATGACAAAGCAATCTATGTGGAGCAATGGAAAAGTGATAACTGGATGAGAGTTTAGAAAGAAGTACGGAACAAAGAGGTATGGGGTAAAACACCAATGAGATAATTAGAAGCAGGAGCTCCAATATAATTAAGGAGCTAAAGAGACACGGTCAAAATGAACCAGGGCACAATAAAGGGAAAATTCATAGATCTTCAATCAATGAGCTAAACGTTATAGAATCTTCACGCAACAGTTACGATTACCTATTATAATATTTCATTAATGATATAAATAATCACTAATGCTTAATCATTAAGAAGAGTAGACGTTATATTAAAAAAATTCCTATAAAAGGGAATAAGATCCCACTTGTATGGACACGTTCGAATCATTACTGAAATATAATTACATTTATGAGAACTTATTATTTTCCTATTTTACAAGTCTAAATTTCTATTATTGTTCTTAGTTAATTCTCTTGATTATAAGTAGCCTGAGTACTTCTTAAAATAGCTTTGACTAAGAATCTGGTTCTTTGGTGAAACAATAGGGTCTCAACTCCATAATTGATGATATTTTAGACATAGGTCTCCACTCCCTAGTCTCGTTTCCAACATAGGGTCTCCACTCCCTAGTTGATCATTTTTAGACATAGGATCTCCACTCCCTAGTTGATCATTTTTAGACATAGTGTCTCCACTCCCTAGTTGATCATTTTTAGACATAGGATCTCCACTCCCTAGTTGATCATTTTTAGACATAGGATCTCCACTCCCTAGTCGCCTTTCCAACATAGGGTCTCCACTCTAGTTGATGATATTTAGACATAGGGTCTACACTCCCTATTCGCTTTTCCAACATAGGGTCTACACTCCCTAGTTTGTGATTTTTAGACATAGGGTCTCCACTCCCTAGTCACTTTTCAAACATAGGGTCTCCACTCCCTATTTAATTTTATTTTAGACTCCACTCCCTTGTCGTTTTTTCAACATACGGTCTCCACTCCCTAGTTGCTTTCATTTTAGAGAAATGGTCTCCATTCCCTAGTCTCCATTTTCTCAGGGTACACCCATACTGACCTTTTAATGTTTTCAACAATGAAGTAGTATGATTTTTGTTACCAATAACTCATGAAATCTTCTTGGTGAAAACAAATTTGTTCGTTTTTTTTTGGGTGCCTAAGCAGGATATACCTTGAGGCACAAGGTTCGAGATGACAAAAAGAAGTCTCAAACCAAAATAAATAAAAAGAAAAAAGAAAAAAGAAGTGAACTCAGTGTGTAAAAGTGAACTTAGGCGGTCTCTGTTTCGGCCGCAGCAACCACTTCTCAAGATGGGGAATGTGCTTAGAATCCCACCGCCCACACACTAGAGCAGGTGGTATAGGGACTCCAAACACCGGGGGCACCACCATCCCAGTTGGTTGTAGCTGCTCAAGACTATATGGTTCCTGTTATGCCTGAAGACGAGCATCGTTGATTGGAGTGGTTTGGGAAACTCGAGCCTCCATCTTTCAGTGGTGAAGAAAGTGAGGATGCACAGAGATTCTTGGATAAGTGTCAGAGGATGCTCCATACAATAAGTATTCTAGAGACCTGTGGGGTCTCGTTCATTACTTTGTAGTTCTCTGGGGATGTCTTCAGTTAGTGGGAGGCTTACGAGAGGTGTAAGCCGGTTGGCGAATCACCCCTTACATGGCAGGAGTTCTCTGTTTTCTTGCTAGAGAAGTTCATGCTCAGTCCCGCATAGAGGAGCTGCTTAAGCAGTTTGAGTAGCTCCGTCAGGGTGATATGTCTGTGACGCAGTATGAGATGAGATTTTATGAGTTGGCCCGTCGTGTTTTCTAGTTGGTTCCCACATATAGGGAAAGGACTATGAGGTTTATAGATGGCCTCACTTTTTAGTTGTGATTGCTTATGACTAGAGAGGGAAGTTTGAGTAGAGACCCCAACTATTGATTCTGTTCCGGTGGTGCAAGATTTTCTGGATGTGTTTCCTGCAGACCTGTCGGACATGCCGCCTGACAATGATATTGACTTCGGTATTGATTTGGTGCCAGTCGCTCAGCCCATTCTATTCCACCATATCATATGGCACCGGCTAAGTTGAAGGAATCGAAGTAGGAGCTTCAAGAACTCCTTGATAAGGGGTTTATCGTGTCTAGCGTGTCACCTTGGGGTGCACCAGTTCTATTTGTGAAGAAAAATGATGGTACTATGAGAATGTGCATTGATTACAGATAGTTGAACAAGGTCAAAATCCAAAATAAGTATCCTTTGTCGTGCATTGATGATCTATTTTACCATTTCCATGGAGCGAGGGTGTTCTCCAAGATTGATTGGAGGTCAGGGTATCACCAGTTGAAGATTCGAGGCTCGGATATTCTTAAGACATCTTTCAGGACCCGATACGACCATTATGAGTTCCTTGTGATGTCTTTTGGGTTGCCAACGCCCTATCATCATTCATGCATCTGATGAACAATGTGTTTCAGCCTTTATCTTAAATCATTCATTATTATATTCATTGATGATATCCTGGTGTACTCTCGTAGCAAAGAGGAGCATGCCCATTATCTAATGATTGTGTTGCAACGGTTGAGGGAGGAGAAGCTTTATGCAAAGTTCTCCAAGTGTGAGTTTTAGCTCAATTCATTGGCGTTATTGGGGCACATGGTGTCCAGTGAGGGTATTTAGGTGGATCCGAAGAAGATGGAAGCGGTTCAGAGTTGGCCCCGACCATCCTCAGACACGGAGATTCAGAGCTTTCTTGGTTTGGCTGGTTATTACCATCGTTTCGTAGAGGATTCCTCATCTATTGCATCACCCTTGACCAAATTGACCCGAAAGGGATCCTTTCAGGTAGTCAGATGAGTGCGAGGAGAGATTTCAGAAGATCAAGACTCATTTGATCACGACTCCAATTATAGTTCTACCATTAGCTTTTGGTTCTTACATAGTATATTGTGATGCTTCTCGAGTCGGTATTGGGTGTGTTCTGATGTAGAAGGGCAGAGTGATGGCTTATGTTTCGCGCCAATTGAAGCCCCACGAAAAAAACTATATTGTCCACAAGCTTGAGTTAGCAGCTATTGTTCATAACTTTAATATTTGGCGGCACTATTTGTACGGTGTCCGTTGTGAGATTTACACTGATCACCAAAGTTTGTAGCATCTGTTCAAACAGAAGGATCTTAACTTGCGTCAGCGGAGGTGGTTGGAGATTCTTAAGGACTATGATATCACCATTTTGTACAATCCCGTGAAGGCCAATGTGAGCACGTAATTTTTGCCTGAAGAAAATACTCCTACAAATGAACAAATAGATTTTTTCTCAGTTGTTTTTGTATTTTTATAGAATTTTTAAGAATTTCTTGTTGATTGTTGTTCACATTTAGTTGCATTTTTTATATGATAAGACAATACCACCAAAATGTCAAAACATTTCATTGATTGCATTTAGGTTTTTATTTGCATTTTTAGGATTAAGTTGTTAATTAATTTAATATTAAAGAAAAATCACAAAAATATTGTTCATTTTTACATTTTTAGATTCTAGTTTTAAATTATTAATTTGCTTTCATTAGTGTTAAAGTTAATTAATTACTTAAGTGGTAGAAATAGATAATTAGTCTTAATTCTATAAATTTGATTAATTTAGGATTTATTTTAGGTTTTTAATTAATTAGGATTTAAGGTTAATAAAAGAAAAAATTAGAATAAAGAAACAAAGAAATGGGATTAAGGAAAACACTAGGTTTTGTTTGAAATTGGGCCAAAAGCTTTCAGTGGCCCAATAATCCCTCAAACCTATGCTGCCCAAGCCCAGATTTCCAAAAATTCGGTCCATATGCCCTTCAACAAAAATGACACAATTTTGCTAGATTTTGATATGAGTCGTTCAAATTTTAATACTACGACTGTGAACTGAGCCCCCATCTCCTTATTACTGTCTGAATCTAACCCCCTTACCCCTCAAACTCATCAGCTTCTTCAACTATATCATCTCTACAATCCTAGCCACCCCGTCGCCGCTGGAAATCGCCCACGCAGCGGCCCGTCTCCAAACACCCCCAAAATCACACCCTACACTCCTCTATAAACGGCAAAAAAAACTAATCCTTCACTCTTCCGGCTTCTTGGGTGATACCAACTCGATTTGGTCTAAAACTTACATTTATTGATTGCTGAAGTTAATTTCAGCTCATTTTGAAGCTACTAGATTCTGGATAATTCACCACTGACAGGCCAAACCTTTATCACGATCATCGATCGGTGATTCTCCTTATTTGTCCACTCACTTTCGGCCCAAAATCAATATACTTTTCTTTTCCCTTTTTCCTTCTTTCTTTTTTTGTCTTTGAATCATTATTTAGGTGTTAATTATTATTTTGATTAGTTCAATTAAAAATAGGAGTATTCAAGTTAATAGCATAATTAATTAGTCAATCGCATGTGTTATATGCTAATGGAATCAAGTTTATTTACTCTAGTGATTTAGCTAGGTTTAATTAGTTTGTTTGTTTCTATTTTTATTTGTTCCTTGATATTCGTCTTAATTGATCAATTTTGATGCTTGAATGTCAATAGGAATTAATGGGATAGAAAGGGTAATAAATAGAACTTAAGGGGTCAAAAAGAATTTGGAAATGAGGAAATGTAGCGTAGTGATACATGAAACTGCTAATTGAGGGATCAAAGTGCAATAACTTGATTAAGTTAAATCAGATTTTTGAAAATGGGTGAAAATTTAGAAGTTTAAAAGAGTAAAAATGAAAAGAAATTTCTAGAAAGGGACAGTTGTCCCAATATCGGCTAGAATCATTTTTATTTCAAAAGATGCCTTATCCCTAAATTTCAGCTGACAAATTCCCTTACACCCCTATGATTTTTCCCTCACAAAGGCACACTCTCACATTCTATAAAATGGGACTCACACCCCTTCATTCACATATGTTAATCACTCAGATTTTATCTCAAAGATAGACTGATTTCTATATACAGACAAAGCTCTCTGCATTATTTTTTCTTGCTCTAAAAAAGAAAACACTCACTAGGGTTCAGTATATAGAAAACAACAAATAGAAAAAAAACAGGTTTTTCTCTTCATTTGTACTGGTTTATTCCAATTCTGTGGGGGTATTGAATTGGCTGCTAGGTCCTTTGTTCTTGAGTTGCTGTAATCCTCCTTCTGGTTCCAGATTGTTTTTGGTTTTGGTTGATTCAGGTGTTGTTGTTCTTCTGTCGCTGCCTTTGCTTTGTTGCTGCTTAGTTCTGTTGATTCTCTTCATTCCTTCTTTGCCTTTATTTGTCTTTAAGCTAATTCATCTGTTGTTTAGGTATTTATCACAACTCTATACAATGGTTATGTTTCAAAAAGGAATGTTAATTTGCTTCTTGTTGATTTGTTGTTGTGCTTTCAACATATTGACTTAATACCTGAGTACCTAATTGTTTTCTTACTACTGAATCCTTCTTTAAGGCATATTTAGTTTGGCCATAGTGACATGTTTGTGTTTCAACTTTGTATGTTTGGCTTTCTAGTTATAAGAATGCTATTTAAGTTGTTTTGTTTGGATTGACCTATTGATGTCAATATACGTTCTCAAAACAATAACTTTATTTGGATGAGGCTATTAGTAACAGCCTAATGGAACATAAACAAATGGATTATTTCCTGGATTACTAGAGTGGCCAAACAAGTTTACGAAGGATAGCCCAATGGCTATAACTTCATAAATTTAGGAAGTAGCTGGAAGCAGAAGTTCTCAGATGGAGAGCCCAGAATTATATTAGGCATTATTCTATACAATAAAGGGCATCATAAGTAGAATACCACTTATTACAATTGTTAAGTTTTTGTAGTGCTTAAGTTTGAAGATTACTGACTAATGAAAGATTTGTATAAGAGCTGTTAGAAATGGTTTTGTAATAATTCATGAATTCAACTATTGTAATTAACAGTTATGAGGTAGGCTATATTTGTAAACTTAATCTCCAATTTAGATTTACACATGATTCTACATTAGAATGTATGATGTTCTATGTTTTCTTCTCCAGGTTTTTTCTAAACAAAGGTTTACATAAATGGGCATGAGTTGTAACTTGGCCCAGGTGGGAGTCATTTGAACGAGTCTGACCTCAGGCCTTTGGGTCTAGGGTATTGAACCCAATAATTTGGCCCAGATCGTGTATCTGTTCAAGCTAGTGTAGCCGTAGTACTAGTGTAGTGTTGTAAATTTTAAATGTACTAGTGTTGTAAATATGAATCAAGTTCAATCATTTTCCTGGGTGGCTGTCATTTAACTCCTGAATTAAATTGAGTTGATAACATATTGGTTTATAATTCATTATACTATTTGCTTCTGGAAATTAAATGCCATCTTGAGTAGTTCAGAATACTTAGAAATGAATGGTTTGGCTCCCACAGTGTATCTCCATAACGTTTTAACCTCACATGCAATATCGAACTTTAGGATAATCAAACCATGAATACACTTAGTTTGCTTTAGGCGCATTTAAATAAATCATCGTGACTATGGGCACGGTTCCTGTGGCATAGTCATGATACGTAATCCCCAATTCGTGTGCACATTTCATGTGACCCGACCCTTACTTCCAACAATAATAAAATAAACATGTCGTAAATCACGGGTGCATTTCATTTTGCGCGGTTTGCAATGTGTACCAATACGACAAGTGTACAATATCACGACTTGTTTCAGAAATAATTCCATACATACTAAAAGCGGTTAATTGAATAATTAAAAGCAGTTAGAAGATAAAATGTAGAGTAGGTTTAAAATATGTATTAAATCATATAATTAGTCCAATAGTTAATAGTTAAGCGATCGTGCAAAAACCACGGAACCCGGGAATGCCTAACACCTTCTCCTGGGTTAATAAATTCCTTACCCAATCATCTGGTTTTTGCGGACTTCAAAACAATGTCAAATTTCCGATTCAAAATAAACCGGTGACTTGGAACATCATAAATAATTCCAAGTGGCGACTCTGATTAATTAAATAATCCCATTTCGAATAATGTCACTTTAAGTGGAAAACTACCTATCCCCCTCAAGAAAAAGGAGGTGTGACTGCCGATGCTTTGGGTCACCGATGGAGGAGAATGAAGAAGGACATTTTGGAGTATGTAGCTCAGTGTCTAAAATGCCAGCAGGTGAAGTATGAGCATCAGCGACCAGGTGGGTTACTTCAGAAATTAGACAGCGGATCACTATGGATTTCATCGGTGGGCTTCCACACACTCCGCAGAAGTTTGACGCAATATGGGTGATTGTGGACAGGCTGATCAAGTCAGCTCATTTAATTCCTGTGATGACTACCAATTCTTCCGAGTAGCTGGACCGAGTGTATATTCGCGAGATAGTTAAGGTTCATGGCGTACCAATATCTATCATCTCTGAACGAGGTATGCATCTTACATCACGATTATGGAGGGTCGTACAATATGAGTTGGGTACTCGAGTGCAGCTGAGCACAACATTTCACCCTCAGACAACCGGACTGTCTGAGCACACAATTCAGAAATTAGAGGATACGCTCTGTGCGTGTGTGATGATGTTTGGGGGTTCGTGGGATCAGTTCTTGCCTCTTGCAGAGTTTGCTTACAACAAAAGTAATAAGTCGAGCATCCAAATGGCACCGTATTAAGATCTATGGGTTGGTTCGAGTCGGGCGAGGCTTGATTATTGGGTACAAACTTGATTCAAGATGCTCTCGAAAAGGTTAAGGTGATTCAGGATCGACTACGCACAGCCGAGTCTAGACAGAAGAGTTATGCAGATCGATAGGTTCACGATGTTGCATTCATGATTGGAGAGCGGGCCCTGCTTGAGGTTCGAAAAGAAGGACACGATAAGCATGAGGTTTATCGGCCCATTTGAGGTGTTTACGACGTGTTGCTGAGGTTTCTTATGAGCTTGACTTTCCTACTTGTCTAGCAAGAGTTCATCAAGTGTTTAATGTTTCTATTCTCCAAAAGTATCACGGTGATCAGTCTCATGTATTTGATTTCAGATCTGTCCAGTTGGACAAGGATTTATCTTATGTTGAGGAGCTGGTGGCTATCTTGGATAGGCATGTTCGAAAGTTGAGGTCAAAGAACATTGCTTCCGTGAAGGTTTAGTGGAGGTGTCAGCCAGTTGAGGATTCGGCTTGAAAGACCGAGCATGATATGCGCAGCCGTTATCCTTATCTTTTTATCACTTCAGGTATGTCTCTATACTCGTTCGAGGACGAAAGTTTGTTTAAGAGGGGGAAGATGTAATGACCCGGCCGATCGTTTCGAGAGTTGTAGCCTTGTTCCCTCCCCCCCCCCCCCCTTTACTTCTTCTTTTGTGTTCTACAGCTGTTAAATGACTTACCGGGTTAGTTGGTTCGGGTCTTGACTGATTTCAGAGTGAATTGAGACACTTAGTCTCTTAGTCAAAAGCTTAAGTTGGAAAAATTGATCGGATGTCGAATTATGTGTAAACGACCTCTGATTTGAATTTTGATGGTTCTGTTAGCTCCGTTAGGTGATTTTGGACCTAAGAGCGCATCCGGAATGTGATTTGAAGGTCCATAGTAGAATTAGGCTTGAAAAAGCGAAAGATGGAATTTTAGCAAGTTTGACTGAGAGTGAAATTTTTGATATCGAGGTCGGATTGGATTTTAGTAAATTGGAGTAGGTTCGGGTTGTCATCTATGACTTGTGTGAAAAATTTGAGGCCAATTAGGTTGAGCAACTGAATTGTTGCTTCTACTAGTGTAACCGTACCGACAGAGTGGGCACCGTAGATGCGAGTCCACAGAAGCGGGGCAAGAGTGGCAGAAGCGTCCAAGGGAGAGCTGGTAGGGATCGTAGGTGCGAAGATTCTCCCGCACCTACGTGGTCACCAAGGCCATTAGAAGAGGCGCAAATACGGTTGTTTCTGTAGGTGCGATGCATTTTCTGCACCTGCGATGTTCGCAGATGCGGTCCAGCGCTCCCAGAAGTGGAGTCAGCTGGTTAAATGGTTTCCGCAAATGCGAGGTTTTAGTGGCAGAAGTGGTTCCGCAGGTGCCGATGAGAGGCCGCATGTGTGAAAGGCCTGGGCAGAACATATAAATACGGGACTTCGAGATTTCCACACTTTTCACCACTCCGAGCTCGGAATTTTGGAGGTTTTTGAGAGGGATTTTTAAGTGATTACTAATGTAAGCTCCTTGTGTTCTTTTTCCTTCAATAACGATATTTTTGAGGTGAAATTTGGGGGTTTAGGGCTAGAGAAGTGGAGAGTGAATTTTGGGAATTTGGATGACCAAATGGTGTCGGATTTTGATAAATATGGTATGGTTAGATTCGTGAGTGAATGGGCTTTCAATTTTGGTGAATTTTGTCAGCTTTCGAGACGTAGGCTTGGGGTCGGGTTTGAGCCAATTTCGGATTTTGGATCATAATTTCGTGTCTTTAATTGTATCATATTGCTTGTGGCTAGTTCGGGGTGTTTGGAGTTCGGTTCGAGAGGCAAAGGCATTTTGGGTAGAGTTTTGTGCGAATTGAGGTAAGTAACAATTAAAAATCTGGTCCTGAGGGTATGAAACCCCGGATTATGGTATTAGGTGATTATATTTTGACGTGACGCACATGCTAGGTTACAGGCGTGTGGGCGTGCACTGTGGGGATTTATGACTTAGTCCGTCCCGTGAAATTGAAGTCGGATAGCTTGTTCTTAACTACATATTCCCTCTATTTTATGAAAATTTGAGTGCAATTCATGTTAGAAATCATGCTTCGGCTATATGATGTCACTGTTGGGACCCACGAAGATTGTATACATGTTGAATTAGCTGTTATTTGTTGTCTCCTACTCAGTCACAGTTTTACTTGCGTCTTATATCTCCGTATCTTCTTGGTTTCTTGTTGATACATGTTATTATCCCTTTTTGAGCTACATATATGATTTCTGTGAGCCCGAGAGACTAGGGAGGTTGGTGACTGAGTTAGGGCTTGAGTGTCGAGCTGTGAGCTATGTGAGTATATATGGATCGGATTTCATGCCGCAATGAGCCTTAGGTGTGTATATATATATATAATTATGGATTGGTGTCAGGCCGTAATGAGCCTTATAGATATTTATATGTTTTGGATCGAGTTGTACGCCGCAGCAATACAATGCTTGGGCTGAAGGAGCCTTTCCGGAGTTTGTACACCCTCGGTGAGTTCAGGTACCTGTTAAGTGTGAGTGTTCTTGGCTGAGAGTCTAGTGATTGAGATATTGAGAAAAATTGAGTGGTTGTTTCCCTGAGAGGCAACACTTGTTTTCATTTGTTGTTGCACTTAGCTAATTTATGTCATTGTTCTAAAATTTCTTGAAGATATTGTATCCGGGTTTTACATGAACTTGGTAATGTGTAACCGATTTGTCTTAAATTGCCGGAATTGAAACATGTCTCCTTTCTTGCTGAAATTACCGAAATGAAATGTAATTGTGTAGCTCGCCACTATCTTTCAGTTCCTTATTTATTATTGTTACTTACTCGGTTGGTTATACTCATGCAACATCCTGCACTTTGTGTGCATATCTAGGTGTTCCCGGACACAGAGGGCGTTGATCTCGTGCACAGTTGATTATCAGAGATTTGCGAGGTAGCTGTCGGCGTTCACAATCCTTGTTTCTCCTTCCATGTCTTCTTCTCTTTTTCTTTATTCTATTTGGATACAAACCCTTGTAAAAATTATTTCCTAGACTTGTTGTTTAGATGTTCATGACTTAGTGACACCCTGATGTTTGGGGCTATTTTCCGCACTGTATTTTGGGTTAACTCGTGTTTACGAAAACTCTGTCATTTAAAAGCTTTTGATTTATCTTTCTGTGAAATGTTGGAAGTATTTTGAAAATATCATCTTGCCTACTACAATCGATAGGCGCCATCATGACATGTTAGGATTTTGGGTAATGACAGATTTGCTTGAGACAATATTTACCGAGTTTATTACCAATTTGTTAAATTGATTTCTGTCACAGGCACATGAAAAGATTGACAATACTTACTATTTTTCAGAGGGATATTTATTTTTATGATAGTTTCTGCTTATTTTTATTATTATATAGGCATGTTATCTAACTTGCCCCGATTAAAAACGGTTGTGATTAAGTGTTATTACTCGCTAAGCTAGGGACTCTCTCTCTGATGTTGTTTTTACAAAGTTAGCAGTAAACGTATGCGAGGATTCTGTTAATTAGAGTACACAAGTTGGTAGTCCCTGATGAGCCTTGCATTTATTCGCGGGGGCAAAGATTTTTATTTATTTGTCATAGTCTCTTTCTTGAAACTCTTAGAGTGACTCCATAGTCATTTTTTATGAGTGTCATAAGTATTCATTTATTGATATAGACTTGTGACTCGTATTACACTTTCCTATCGTATACTTGGAGAGAGAGTTAGTATTACTGTGTTTCCAAATTTTCACAGAAGAATATATTCTCAACATATATGAAAAATACTCATTAGACAACATGTACATTAAGCATGTACAACAATATTAAGATCTTCTATATATTACATATTATATTGTAAGGTAAAATATATATTTAAGAAAATTCTAACTTAAATTAGCAATAGAAATGTGCACCATTTTCCCAGAGGAAGGTTCAGTTCATGGAAATTATGAAAACATAAAATTATATGTATAGTTATCTAGTGCTTTCCTTGAGAAATAGTGCTACTCATAGCTTTTACTAATCGGGGGATGAAGAAAATTGCTAACGTCGACCCCTACATACTCTAATCTAAGCTCCACGTTATACTAACTACTTATTTGTTTTTCATATTTAGATCTTGATAGATTCTGTTTCTACATTACTATTAACTATCCATTTAAAGATTACAAACGAGTCTCTTCTTCTTATATTCCTTTTACATCCTTGGACAAATATTTCCACCTAGAGCGAAAAGGATATTATGTTTCATCTTATTATTTCCCCTGCCTCTCAATAAAAGGGATGAAGTTCTAGAGTTCATCTACATCTAGAGAGAAAGTTAGCTCATGTTACTAAAGGATAATAGTCTTCATAAAGTGTTTCATTGAGCGAGGACACATCTTAAATTTTGAGTAGATATCAGCATAATCACTACCATTAAAGCAAGAGCTTCGAAACTCAAACACCACCAAACAAGTGAATCCAGCAACCAAGCATATGCAAATCTATAACTACAAACAATACATGTATTATTTCTAATTATCACAAATTCCATTTTAACATTATACTAACATTAGAGCTTTCTTAGTTAATCATTCATTCCATTATGAATAATCTATATCCATCCTTCTCTACTTGAGGAAAATTATTTCAATACTACTTCTTATGAACAAATACTACCCAACTGTGCCTTTTTGACTTTCCTAGTCGACTAATCAAATGATGAAGTCTATATACCAAAAAAAAAAAATAAATACTAATGAAAATTTTTCATAAAAGATGAATGAGATATTTAGTTCTAGGATGCACTGGATTGCAATAAAGAACAATACCTTTTTTCAAGATGTCTCAAACTTTTGATCTAGTAGACTTGATACATCAGAGGTTTGCTTATTTGATTGAAAGGTAACAAGTAAAATGCCTCCAGTATCAACTTTTAATGAACATCACACCAGCCGATTCATCGAGCATTAAGGTGCAGCTAATGAAACCACAAAATAGCAACTTAAAGCAACAAATTGCAGCTCAAAATGAAAAACAAATTTGAGAATGCAGCTAATGAGCTTGTTCCCTTTATATGACTTTAAGAAGACTGAAAGCTAAACTTCAAACAAAAAGAGATTATTCATAGAAGTTTTATTGAAAATCTAAGGCTACTTCACTAGGAAAAAATATAAAAACATGAATTTAGAGTACATAGCAGAGTAATTGATGCAACTGCAAACTGTGCATTAGAAAAGTACTTCTGGCTCAGAGGATGTGTGTCTTTATTTTGAGTCAAAGTAAGTCGCGGCGATTCTATTTATTTTGTTTGTGAACTATTTTCAAACACCTTATGAGCAAAATATTACATTGGCTTGGAATTTCATCAAACATTCTAGATCAATTCAACAGGCAACAAACACTTCACTCCGAGGTAATACCAACAATTAAGCCTTGCAACTATAACCAATTACTCTACAACTTATCTCTTAAAATAGCTCAAAGGGTAATATCAAAATAGAAACAATACAGTAACCACTAAAAGCTCAAGAGTGAAAATCAGTCAAGCATATCAACTTGCAAATAAAGTGTATAACTTTACTTGGATTATATATAGGGAATCCCGTATCAGGTGAAATATATGAAAAAACCCTATTCTTTTTTCACTCGCACAATTAGGGGTACCCAATTAGATTTTAACTAAGCAATTTTATTCAGTCATTTAGAGATAAAATTGCAGAAATATAAAACCCAAACAAGATTAATAACTTACCCAAGCATAGAGAACTTTGTGGTCTCACACCAGTTGGTAAGAAATACAGAGGAACCCGATGTTGACTCTTCATCGCTACCGTTAAATTTATTACTTTAAGCTTTGCGTGACCTGGAAGATGTGGTGGAGAAGTCTGACACCCTTAGCTGGAGCCTTGACATACTTCCTTTCAAGAATGGCTTGCCAAAATGGTTAGGGTTTGAAGAGTCGAAGCTAAAAGAAAGGGGTGGGATATGTTTGATGTTTAAAAGACAAAACATAAAAGATTATTGGGAGGAATAAGAAAAAAGGCTAGGCTATGGATAAAAGAAAAAAGTGAAATCAAAATTAGAGACAAAAAAATGGGGGAAAAGTAGAATCGTCCCAATAGGCTAATTTTCCCAAAACACCGTGGTCGTAGATTCATCTATTCGAATAGTTTGTATAACCGCGGCTATAGATTTATCTATGGGAACAATTACTTTACTACTGCAACAATTTATTCTTAGAACTGTCTTAATAGGGTCGAAAGACTTATGTAACGGTTGTAACCGTTGCAATAGACAGTCTATTGCAACGGTCTCACAACTGTTGCAAAACATCCGTTGCGATAGGTTCATTTTCTAGTAGTGCCATCACCAATGAATTAAACTCCCTTGGTGAAATCATTCCCAAAAACAAGCTTGTGAGAAAGATCCTCAGCGTGCTTCCCACCTCTTGGGAAAGTAAGGTAAATGTTATCATTGGGGCAAAGGATTTGCAGGCACTGACCATTGACGAGCTGGTTGGAAATTTGAAGACTTACAAAATGAAGAAGAAGGACACTGAGAGAAGAGAACCAAAGAGGGAAAAGAACATGGTTCTCAAGACAGAAAACAATGACTCAAGTGATAAAAATAGTGATATGGCATACCTGGCTAGAATATTTCAGAAAATGGTTCGCAGGAATGGAAGTATCCCAAAAAAGGGAAGTTCTAGCAAGCCAAAGAATTATGACTTATGTCATAAATGTGGGAATCCAGGATACTTCATCACAGACTGCCCTCTCCTAAAGCAAGAACATTTCAAGAATAACTCAGATAAAGTGCAGAGAGGAACTCGATTGTTGATAAACACTTCAAAAGAAAGAATGCCACTAACAATGTTGTGAAGCAAGCTCTTGCAGCATGGGGAGATTCATCCAGTGAGTCTGAAAAAGAAAACGACGTAGGTGACAGTCCAATGATGGCATTGAAGGTGAAACAACTAAGTATGACTTAATCTTTGATTTGACGGCACAATCAGACGATGATGAAGATGACAACAATGATTAGGTAAACTTTCTGGATGTTCAGAGAAATCGGAAATCCTACTCTCCTAAAAAGCTCTTGTCATTAGAAAATATGTTAATTGATGCTTACTTGTAACGACCCGGCCAGTCATTTCGTAGAATTTGCACAATTATTTCTATTCCTACCTTGTTGTGCATTTTTTAGTTATTTATGATGTGTTGGAGTTGGGTGGTTCGGGTTCGGAGTGGTCGTAGTGAGGATTGAGACACTTAGTCTCTTAAAGTAGCTTTATAGTTGGAAAAATCAACTGGGAGTTGACTTCTTGGTAAACTACCGCGGATTGTAGATTTTATGGCTCGAATAGCTTCGTTAGGTGATTTCGGACTTAGGAGTGTGTTCGGAATGTATTTTCGAGGTCCGGTGTAGAATTAGGCTTGAATTAGCGAAAGTCATTTTTGGCGATTTTTGGTCGGTAGTGGAAAATAGGCTATAGGGACGAAATAGAATTCCAAGAATTGGAGCATGTTTGCATTGTCATTTTGGTTATGTGTGCAAATTTTCATCTCAATCGGATGTGTTTTGGTTGTTTTCGGCATCCTTGGTGAAGTTTAGAAATTTCAAAGTTCATAGGCTTGAATTTGATGTGATTTTGGTGTTACGAAGGCTCGACTAAGTTTGAATGAGGTTATGAGGCGTGTTGGTATGTTTGGTTGGGGCCCAGAGGGGCTCGAAATTGATTTCGGATGGTTAACGGAGGTTTGGACTTGGAATTTGCAGCAAAATAGTTGATGGTGTAATTTTACAGGTGTGGCCGCATGTGCGTATGGGGAGCCGCAGGTGCGATGGTCAATGTGCAGGTGCGCAAGAAGGGGGCCTGACCAAGGAGCGTAGGTGCGGATGTCTAATTGCACCTGCGAGCCCGCAGGTGCGGACGTCTGGTCGCACCTACGAGCCCGCAGGTGCGAGATTAGGGCCGCAGGTGTGGAAGTCTGGATTTAAGCCATTTTCGCAGGTGCGTACCTGGGACCGCATGTACGGGTCCGGAGGTGCGGAAGTCACCGAGAAGAAAGTATTAAAGGGTGCCTTCGCGAAATTTCACCCATTCTTCACCATTTGTGTACGAGTTTGGATCTTTGAGCAGTGTTTTTCAAGGGAAATTGAAGGTTATCAATTGGGTAAGTTAGTTGGACTTCATCTCATGTGTTTGTGATGATTTTTATACTGTTAGGGATGAAATTGGTAGGAATTAAGGAAGGAAAATGGGTAATTAGGGCTTGTGATTAAGTGACCTCAAAAGGAAATTTGAAGGGTCATTTGGACTCCGATTTCAGTTTTCTTGGTATGTATAGACTCGCTAGAGGATGATGATTCTTGGGGTGTAAGTTTTATCGAATTTCGAGACGGGCCCGGTGGTCGGGTTTGGACAATTTCGAGATTTGTGCCTAAATTTGATAGTTTTTGATTGGGTTTCGTTTCCTTAGCCTATTTTGATGTTGTAAATCTGATTTTGATAGACCCAGAGCTTTTGGGACCCGATTCGAGGGGCAAGAGTATTACGGAGTAGCTTTTCGGGCTGTTTGAGGTAAGTAATGACTTTAAATCTTATCATGAGGGTATGAAACCCTGGACTTAGCATATTTTCACTATTTTGAAATGACGCGCACACTAGATGATGAGTGTGTGGCGTGTACTGATTAGGGAATTTGAAATTGGTTTATCCCAAAGACTGCTTTCAGGACCAGATGTGGTCATTATGAGTTTCTTGTTATGTCGTTTGGGCTGACCAATACCTCAGCAGCCTTTATGCACTTGAGGCATAATGTGTTTCGGCCTTGTCTTGACTCTTTCATCATCGTGTTTCTTGATGACATCTTGGTATACTCCCGATCTCGGGAGGATCATGAGCAGCATTTGAGAGTTGTTCTTCAGACTCCGAGGGAGAAGAAGTTGTATGCAAAATTTTCTAAAGTGTGAATTTTGGCTTGATTCAGTTGCATTTTTGGGCCACGTGGTGTCTTGTGAAGGGATCAAGGTAGATCCGAAGAAGATAGAGGTGGTGTAGAGTTTTCCTAGACTGTCATCTTCTACCGAGATTCGTAGTTTCCTTGGGTTGACAGGTTACTTCCGCCGTTTTGTAGAGCGATTTTCATCTATTGCAGTGCCTATGACCAGACTAACCCAGAAGGGTGCTCGGTTCAGGTGGACTGAGGAGTGTGAGGAGAGCTTTGTCAAGCTCAAGTCAGCTTTGACCATAGCTCCGGTGTTTGTTTTGCCTACTACTTTAGGATCTTATACAATTTACTGTGATGCTTCTAGGGTTGGCTTGGGAATGGTATTGATGCTGGACAGTAGGGTGATTGCCTACGCGTCTAGACAATTGAAGGTGCACGAGAAGAATTATCCAATGCATGATCTTGAGTTAGATGCCATTGCTCATGCCTTGAAGATTTGGCGCCATTATTTGTATGGAGTGCCTTGTGAGATTTTCACTATTCATCATAGTTTGCAGTATCTGCTGAAGCAGAAGGACTTGAATTTGCGTAAGAGGATATGGTTGGAGCTTCTCAAGGACTATGAACTCACTATTCTATATCATCTGGGGAAGGCCAATGTAGTGGCCGATGCCCTGAGTCGTAGAGTAGAGAGTTTGGGGAGTCTAGCCTACCTTCCAGCAGTAGAGCGACTTTTAGCACTTGATGTTCAGGCTTTAGCAGGTCAGTTGGTGAGATTGGATTGTCAGAGCCTCCACGGGTATTGGCTTGTGTAGCCTCCAGGTCTTCTCTTTATGATCAGATTAGAGCACGCCAGTATGATGACCGCCACTTGCTAGTCCTTCAGGACATGGTCCGTCGAGGTGATGCCAGGGATGTGACTATTGGGGATGATGGGGTTCTAAGGATGCAGGGCCGAATTTGTGTGGCCAATGTGGATGGGCTTCGAGAGTTGATTTTAGCAGAGGCTCATAGCTCGCGATATTCCATCCATGTGGGTGCCGCAAAGATGTACCAGGATTTGAGACAACATTATTGGTGGAGGGGGATGAAGAGGGATATTGTTAAGTTTGTAGCACGGTGTCTCAACTGCCAGCAGTCAAGTACGAGCACCAGAGGCCAGGTGGATTGCTTCAGAGGTAAGATATTCCAGAGTGGAAGTGGGAGCGGATCACCATGGACTTTGTAGTTTGGCTCCCACGGACTTCGAGGAGATTTGATGCTATATGGCTCATTGTGGATCGGATGACCAAGTCCGCACACTTCATTCCCTTTGGTACTACTTATTCTTCGGAGCGGTTATCCGAGATTTATATCAGGGAGATTGTCTGATTGCATGGGGTTCCAGTTTCTATCATTTCGGACAGAGGTAATCAGTTCACATCCTAGTTCTGGAGGGCCGTGCAGAGAGAGTTGGGTACTCAGGTTGAGCTGAGCACAGCGTTTCATCCTCAGACCGACGGGCTGTTGGAGCGTACTATTCAGATTCTAGAGGACATGTTGCGTGCCTGTGTCATTGATTTTGGGGGTTCATGGGACCAGTTTTTGCCACTCGCGGAGTTGCTTATAATAATAGTTACCAGTCCAGTATTCATATGGCTCCGTATGAGACTCTATATGGTAGAAGTTGTAGGTCTCCGGTTGGTTGGTTTGAGCTGGGCGAGGCTAGGCTATTGGGCACATAATTGGTTCAGGATGCGTTGTATAAAGTGAAGTTTATTGGGGAGCAACTTCGCACGATGCAGTCTAGGAAGAAGAGTTGTGCACACCGGAAGGTCCGGGATATGTCTTTCATGGAGGGAGAGAAGGTACTACTAAAGGTGTCACCCATGAAGGGTGTTGTGAGGTTCGGGAAGAAGGGAAAGCTGAGTCCCCGGTACATTGGGCTTTTTGAGGTGCTTCAGAAGATTGGAGAGGTGGCTTATAGACTTTCTTTGCCACCTAGCTTATCCGGTGTTCATTCGGTGTTCCATGTTTCGATGCTCCAGAATTATATTGGTGACCCGTCTCATGTTTTACACTTCAACACAGTGCAACTGGAGGGTGATATGTCATATGAGGTAGAGCGAGTGGCTATTCTGGGTCGTCGGGTCAGAAAGATAAGGTCTAAGGATATAGCTTTAGTGAAAATGCAGTGGAGAGGGCAGCCAGTGGAGGAGGCCAGCAGGGAGACCGAGCGGGATATGCGGAGCAGATATCCTCTCTTGTTTGATACTCTAGGTATGTTTCTAGACCCGTTCGAGGACGGACGTTTGTTTAAGAGAAGGAGAATGTAACGACTCGGCCTGTCATTCAGTAGGATTTACAGAGTTATTTCTATTTATGCCTTGTTATGCATTGTTTAGTTGTTTATGATGTGTTGGAGTCGGGTGGTTCGGGTTCGGAGAGGTCGTAGTGAGGATTGAGACACTTAGTCTCTTAAAGTAGGTATATAGTTGGAAAAGTCAACTGGGAGTTTACTTCTTGGTAAATGACCGCGGATTGTAGATTTTATGGCTATGATAGCTTCATTACGTTATTTGGGACTTAGGAGTGTGTTCGGAATGTAGTTTGGAGGTCCGGTTTAGAATTAGGCTTGAATTTGCGAAAGTCATTTTTTGGCAATTTCCGGTCGGTAGTGGAAAATAGGCTATCGGGGTCGAAATGGAATTCCGAGAGTTGGAGCAGGTTTGCAATGTCATTTTGGTTATGTGTGCAAATTTTCAGGTGGTTGTGTTTTGGTTGGTTTTGGCATCCTTGACGAAGTTTAGAAATTTCAAAGTTCATAGGCTTGAATTTGATGTGATTTTGGTTATTTTGCATTGTTTTTGGGTTTTCGAAGGCTCGACTAAGTTTGAATGAGGTTATGAGGCGTGTTAGTATATTTAATTGGGTCATCGAGGGGCTCAAGATTGATTTCTGATGGTTAACGGAGGTTTGGACTTGGAATTTGCAGCAAAATAGCTGTTGGTGTCACTTTATTGGTGTGGCTGCACCTGCAGATGGGGAGCCGTAGGTGCGATGGTCAATGCGTAGGTGCGGAAGCAGGGGGCTGGCCAAGGAGCACAGGTGCAGACGTCTTGTCGCACCTGCGAGCCCGCATGTGCGAGATTAGGGCCGCAAGTGAGGAAGTCCGGATTTAAGCCATTTTCGCAGGTGCGCACATGGGACCGCAGGTGCGGGAAATCTTCCGCAGGTGCCTTCACAAAATTTCACCCATTCTTCACCATTTGTATACGGGTTTGGAGCTTTGATCAGTGATTTTCAGAGGAAATTGAAGGTTATCAATTGGGTAAGTTACTTGGACTTCATCTCTTGTGTTTGTGATGATTTTTCTACTGTTAGGCATGAAATTGGTAGGAATTAAGGAAGAAAAATGGGTAATTAGGGCTTGTGATTAAGAGACCTTAAAAGGGGAATTTGCAGGGTCATTTGGACTCCGATTTAAGTGTTCTTGGTATGTATAGATTTGCGAGAGGATGAGGATTCTTGGGGTGTAAGTTTTATCAAATTTCGAGATGTGGGTCTGGGGGTCGGGTTTGGCCAATTTCGGGATTTGTGCCTAAATTTGATAGTTTTCGACTGGGTTTCATTTCCCTAGCCTATTTTGATGTTTTAAATCTGATTTTGATAGACTCAGAGCTTCTGGGAGCCGATTCGAGGGGCAAGAGTATTATGGAGTAGCTTTTCGGGCTGGTTTGAGGTAAGTAATGACTTTAAATCTTGTCCTGATGAAATGAAACCCCGGACTTAGCATATTTTCACTGTTTTGAAATGACGCACACACTAGATGACGGGTGTGTGGCGTGTACTGATTGGGGAATTTGAAATTGGTTCTTCCCAAGGCAACTATTGAGTTGCGTAACTGCTTTTAAATCACATGATAAATCGTATTTTCCATGATTTTGATATATTTGGGTTGTAAGCCATGTTTGGGGCCTCGTGCCGACCTGTTTAAACCCCTTAGGGGCTGTTTTCTGATATTCCTCACAGTGGTAATTATTATTTACCCTTAGCCGTTCATGTTATACTGTTTTGATACTCAGACTTGTTGATATTATTTCATGATATAAATACTATTTTGGGTCAAGAACCCCATTTATTTATGGCCCGAGTGGAGCTCTGAGAGTTTCTGACTGAGTGAGGCCGAGATCCAATATTGTGAGAATATTTTTGGATTGGGTTGCACGCCCCAACATATTACTCTGTTATGATATGTGAGAGGCCGAGTGCCAGAGTGATTGATGCCATGATTTGGCTGTTTATAGCGCTTGTGCTGTAGGAGCCCCTTCGAAATCTATACACCCCAGTGAGCGCAGGTACCTACTGAGTGCGAATGCTGAGTGCTGAGTGATGAGTGATTGGGAGGCCTGAGTGACTGTAAGGTTGCCCGAGGGGCTGATGTTGAGTGATCGTGAGGTATGCTGAGTGAATGAATCTGAGTGATGATTTGCCCGAGGGGCAGTTGTGATACTTTTTTGTCTGAGTACTATTTATGATTCATTTCATCTTTAAACCAAGACTTCTTTGGTATTTTACTGAAATCACTGGAAATCATACATGTTCAAAGGATTTTTCTGAAACTGGCTTTTAAAGCATATTTGACTATATGTTTACACTGTCGAAAATCAATGTTTTATCCATTGTGATTTGGCAATTTGTTCCTGTGTATTTTCTTACTGTTCAGACTTGATTTATTTTTATTACTACTGATTTGGCGTACTCATCATTACTCTCTGCACCTCTGTGTGCAAATTCAGATGCTGGTACCAAGCGTTAGCCATCTTATTTCCGTGCAGAGCCAGAGTTAGAATATTGAGGTAGTTGTCCAGCGTCCACATCATCTCCATTTCCCTTTCTTATTTTGTACTTAGTTCTTCGTTTCGAGACTTGTATTATGACAGTAGTATTCGTGATATCATTCTTAGATGCTTATGACATGTTGGCTCCATATTTTGGGAATGGTTGTAGACTGTTTAGCTTGTTTTGTTTTGTGTAAATTCAGAAATATATATACTTTTATGAAATATTGGAAAATGAATTGAGAATAATGAAAAGAAATTGTAAATATGTGATTGTTGGCTAGCCTAGTTTCACGATAGGCGCCACCACGGTCGGTTAGGATTTGGTGTCGTGACATTACCATAGTCTTATAAATGATAAGGATGCTCTAACTATGGAATTAGGAGATGCTGAACAAACCAGAGATGATTTGGTAGGTTGTGTTGTTGATTCGAAGGAAAGAATAAATAATCTGAAAAATGAAAAGGAGGTTCTAGCTGAGAAAATTACTAGCGTAGAACACAAAAGAGATGATTTAACGGTGGTAGTAGTTGACTTAAAGGAAACCATTGAGAGTATCAATAAAGAAAAGGAAGTTTTATTTGAGAAAGTTTCTATCATTGAGCAAGAAAGAGATAATCTTTTAGTAGTGATAGTAGACTTAAAGGAAACAATAGAGGAACTTAAAACTGAAAGTAGGTCTGGAAATTCTGAAAAAGGAAAAGAAGTTGCGAGTGAGGCACACAATTAAATTGAGAATGAGTTGAATTTGGTAAAAACTAGTTTGTGCGCTGAACTTGAGAAAAATAGACAGCTTCAGGCATAATTAGAAAGAGTAAAAAGTGATCCAGAGAAGTCTCTTAAGTGGACCTGGTTCTCTAATGCTATTACTGCCATGTATGTTAACAACGGTGGAAATATGCAAGGAATAGGGTTTCAAAGGGAGAAAATTCCCTACAACGCTCATAGCAAGTATGTTAATGTACCCCACAATTGGCTATGTACTCACTGTGGTAACAATGAGCATTTCAAAGAAAACTGCAAGGCCAGGGTTCAATCTCTTCACAAAAATAAGATTTTTGTTGAAAGAGTAACTACTGTTAAAGGACCTGGTGCCACTCATAGAAAAGTCATATTACCTGCATGGATTAAAAGAGCACCCATTCATCCTTTTACTCATTACAAGGGACCCAAACTTGTTTGGGTTCCTAAATCTAACCCTTGATTTCCTTGTGCAGGGATCAATGAAAGGAAGAAACCAACAATGGCACATAGACAGTGGATGTTCAAAGCACATGACTGGAAATGCCATGGATTTTCTTTCACTGAAATCCCTGCAAGGAGGGAGTGTATCCTTTGAAAATGGGAAAAAGGGGTACATTCTTGGTGTTGGAAGAATCGTAAATCACTCACTCACTCAATTGAAAATGTATACTATGTTAATGGACTCAAGTATAGTCTGTTGAGTGTTTCGTAAATATGTGATAAGGGAAACAAGGTAGAGTTCTTTTCCAAGATATGCTTAGTTACCAACCTTGTAACTAATGAAGTGGTGCTTGTGTCTAAAAGATACAAGAGTATCTACGTTCCGGATTTTGAGTCTCTACAAAGTGGTGATCTGAGCTGCTTGAAAGCAGTTGATGATGATGTTGAGTTATGGCACAAAAAGCTGGGGCATCAAACTTCTCTCTACTAAATAAGCTGGTCCAGAAGGACCTGATTCGTGGTATGCCCAAGTCAAGGTTCTAGTAGCACAAAGTGTGTGATTCCTGCGGAAGAGGAAAACACGTAAAATCTTCATTCAAGCCTAAAGGACGTCAGCATCTCAAAACCACTTGATCTTTTTCATATGGATCTATGTTGACTAATGAGGGTGCCAAGCAGGGGAGGAAAAAGATACATTTTTGTGATAATAGATGAATACTCCATGTTTACTTGGTCTCTATTCCTCAAAACCAAGGATGAGACCTTTCAAGTATTTGTGGCTTTTGAAGAAGATTCAAGTAAAGATGGGATCAAAAGTAGCCTGCATCAGATCGGATCATGGAATAGAATTTGATAATGCAAAAGTTGACGAATTCTACAATGAAAATGGCATTACCCACAACTTCTCAGCCCAAGAACATAACAGCAAAATAGAGTTGCGGAAAGGAAGAGCAGACCACTTGAAGATATGGCACGAACAATGTTGATTGATAGTGGGATTGCTAAGAACTTATGGGCAGAACCTATCAACACTGCTTGCTACTTGGTGAACAGGTGCATGATCAGGTCTCTCTTGAACAAATCTCCCTATGAGTTGCTGAATGGAAGGAAGCCCAAGCTAACTCACTTGAGAACATTTGGATGCAAATGTTATGTTCTCAACAATGGAAATTATAAGCATGGAAAATTTGATACCAAGAGTGATGAAGGAATCTTCCTGGGTTATGCTTCTCAAAGTAAAGCCTACAAGGTATTCAACAAACGAACCCAATGTGCTGAGGAGAGTGTACATGTGATTTTTGACGAGTCTTATCTCTCATGCGAGAAGATCAAGAAGGATGATCAAGATGGAGAACCTCTGTTGGCTCCAGGAGAGGTTATTGATATGGCAAATAGAAAGGAAAACATGATAAGCCATGTGTTGGAGACAATACAACCACTCCCTCATCTGTTGGAGAGGAACCAAGTTCTACAATCACAACCACTGAAGCTGAAGATAGAGTGGTTGATGTAGTTCAAGGAATCCACTGGTAGCAGAGAGAAGCATCCAAGAAACTTAGTCAGACATGCCCAACTCCTCTTCAAATGAGATTCAAGTGCCAAACTGGAAGCACAAGAGCTCACATCCTTTTGACAATAGAATCACTCATTTGGATTCAGGAGTTCAAACTAGATCAAAAGCCAGAAATTCACTTGCCTTTTCAGCATTTCTCTCCCAAAGAGAACCCAAAAATATTAAGGAATCCTTGAAAGATGCAGGCTGGATCACAACTATGCAAGAAGAGCTACATCAATTCTAGATGAAAAAAGTATGGCACCCGGTACCTATACAAAGAGATCGCACCATCATTGGGACCAGGTGGGTATTCAAGAACAAGCTGGATGAATTTGAAAACACAATAAGAAAAAAGGCAAGGCTTGTGGTCCAAGGTTATAATCAGGAGGAAGGAATTTATTATGATGAGACATTTGCTCCAGTTGTTCATATGGAGGCAATCAGAATCCTCATTGCCTTTGCATCTCATATGGAATCCACTCTGTTCCAAATGGATGATAAAAGTGCATTTCTGAATTGCTTCCTCAAGGAAGAAGTCTATGTAAAGATACCTCCAGGATTTGAATGTCATGAGCATCTTGAATATGTGTTAAAATTGGACTAGGCATTATATGGGTTGAAGCAGGCTCCTCGAGCTTGGTATGAAAGATTGTCAAATTTTCTCTTAGAAAAAGGCTTTGCAAGAGGAAAAATTGACAACACTCTATTTCTAAAGAAACGAGGGAGGAGCCTGCTCATTCTTCAGGTATATGTTGATGATATCATTTTTGGGGCAACAACAGATTCCCTGTGTGAGGAATTTTCAAAACTCATGGGAAGTGAGTTTGATATGAGCATGATGGGAGAGTTGAATTTCTTCTTGAGACTTCAAGTGAAGAAGTCCACAAAGGGAACATTTACATGTCATCAAAAGTACATCAAGGAGTTTCTGAGAAGGTTTGACATGGAAGCATCAAAAGTGATTGACACTCTCATTGCCACTGGTACTCTCCTAGATATGGATGAATCTGACTCTCCGGTGAATCAAACCATGTACAGAGGCATCATTGGATCTCTCCTCTATCTTAATGCAAGCAGACCATATATCGTATTCAGCGTGGGCATGTGTGCAAGGTTTCAGTAAAATCCTAAAGAATCTCATCTGAAGGCTGCTAAAAGAATCTTGAGATATCTTAAGGGAACACAGGACCTGGTTCTTTATTACCCTTCAGGTGACAATAATAATCTTATTGGGTATGCTGATGCTAATTATGCAGGTTATCCGGTGGACAGGAAAAAGCACATCTGAAATGGCTCATTTTTTGGGTTCATGTCTTATCTAATGGGGCACAAGGAAGCAAAATTTAGTGGCACTCTCAAAAGCCGAAGCAAAATATGTTACAACTGCTTCTTGCTATGCTCAGCTACTATGGATCAAACAACAACTGGATGACTTTGGAGTGCACACTGATTGTGTACCTATTTTGTGTGACAACACAAGTGCACTAAACATATCCAAAACTCCATTCCAACATAAGAGAACCAAGAACATTGATATGCGACATCACTTTCTCATAGACAACGTTGAAAAGGCGCTTATCTATATGAAGTTCTGTAGCACAGAAGATCAAATTGCAGACATCTTTACCAAAGCCTTGAGCAGAGAACACTTTGAGAGAAACCGTATGGAACTAGGGCTAATAAAGCCCAATTAAGGACCTCATTCCCAACACATGGCTATGAAAGTCACATACAGGTAAAACTAGCTAAAGTGTTTTCTAGCCAAGTCTAACTCATTTCTATATCATTACAGGTAGACACGCATGATGATTGTAGAACCAGCTGAGGCAATACATGAGAGTTAAAAGAGGGTTAAACACTTTTGCAAGACTGGTCAGGCAAATTGGTTCTTGTGACACAGGTTAGTAGTCTCTTTTTTTCTCAAACCCAATTTAAAATGAAAAAAATAATGCCACATCATCAACTTTTCAGTTTCTTTATGTCACGTCTTTTCTTTTAAAATCATTTCACTTCTCACTGAAGCGACGCATCTCCCCATGTACTTGACGACGTTTCAGAACCCATTTGTCTTTGCTTCATAAATGCCATCAACTATCCTGGCTTCTCTCTTCTCTCAAATACTCTTCAGCAGAAACCCTTGACATGGATGAAAGTCAAACAACCTCTCTTACAATTGATGATAAACCCACTGAGTCCTCACTCATAAAAGCTCCATCAGTTGTTTCTTCTCCTACCATTGTTCCTAGTGTAAACCCTATACCATTTTCTCCTCCTCTATCTACCCCTATCTCTACCCACTCTGAATTTGGTCCTCTCCCAAGTGGTGAAGAATCAAACAACCCTAAGAATGACAATATCACTCCAATGTCGCCTGAGAAGCCGAACGAGCAGAGTAAAGAGGAAATTTCCATTGTAGAAAACAAATCAGGGTAATTCTCCCTCTGCATTGGAAATATCAATGATCAGTCTAAAAATCGCTAAGACAAGTGTATAAGGTTGTGATTCTACATGTATTTCCACTTATCCTGTTACTGCCTCTATGGAACCTCAAAAGAGGGATGCTATAGAAAACATGCTCTCTATTATTGCTGAGGGGATAATTGTTGAAGAAAATTCTGGTGCGCCTAAGTCTCAGGGGGAAGAGACTCAGCTCTCTTTGGGGGAAGGAGCACTTGTGCCTTTTGAACATCCGACACAAGAAGAAACTACTGGGAATCCACCTGGTGGACCTGATCCCTCTCCTGAGGATCCAGGTCAGGAATCATCATCCCAGGTCAGTTTCGACCCTGCTCCCTCTCCTCACTTTTAAGCTAAGCCTTTGAACATGGTAACTCCAGAGATGAGGTCTAGTGATGAAGAGGATTTAGATGATGTCTTGCTGAATAGGTTTTTCAGGGTAATGAAGCCAATGGCAACTCTTAAGCCGCCTCCCAAGCGACCTACTACCATGTTGCAGAAAAAGGATCCTCTTGAGTCTGCTCTCAAGAAGAGTAAAAGGAGTCGTAAGAAGAAGAAAATGCTAGTCAAGGATGGATAAGTTGTAGTTGGTAAGGATATACCAGTTGTTGCAGTTGGTGAGGAAGTTGTAGAGGAACCAAGTTCCTTAACTAAGAGGCATGTGAGGAAGAAACACTCTCTTTCTACTGAGAGTCCTTCTAAAAGTGTTGATGGTACACCTAGTGAAAAGTTGGTAAGTAGTTCCAATGAAAAACTAGCAAAAGTTAGTGACAAATTGAAAGAAGTGGAAGTGGAAGTGTCTAATGAGAACATGCAAGTGAAGTCTGGTGAGAATTTTCAGTCTTGTGGGAAGTCTATGAAAAGAAAATTGGTGGATGATGAGGAACCCGGTTCTTCGAAGAAGGCCAAAAGTTGTAGTATCTCTGGAAAGGAAAGATTGAGGTACCAAAATGTGTTGTGGGGTTGTACTTTTGCCCCTGAAATCTCTGATATAGCTAGAATGCGTCAAGTGGTTGTGATATGTGAGTTTCAACAGTGGCACACTTGTTCAATGTGGATGTGCCCAAAGTATATGAGGAATAGGTACAACGTCTCTATGCCGGCCTCTTGACTATTGAATCTGATCGCATATGGTGAATTGTGTAGACATTGTAATGGATTTTGTTGTACTGGGAGAAATACTAAAGGTTCCTGCCGAGGGTTTTTCATCCGTTCGTGGTGCTTGTAGCTCTAACTTTAGGAATGTCATTGTCAAAGAAAGAGCAGTGCAACAAGGGGAACATGCACATAAAAAAGGCACTGCTTTCAGTTTACCAATTGCTCTTTGAGTTAGTCAACAAAGACTTGTTTCCTTGTGCTGAGAGGAGATCCATCACCTCCAAGGCTGATTTGGTTCAAATGGAAGCAGTGGATAGCTTCAAAACTGTTAGTCTTCCCGGTATAATGATCGAATACATGTAGAAGGTGGCAGAGTTAAAATATGGCAACCATGGTCTCCCATATGGATTTCTCCTTACATGAGTGTTCAAGTATTTTAAAGTGCCTTTGGGAAAACCAAAAGTTGGGACCAAGAAGTAGACCTTCTTCTCAAAGACTACACTAGAGGAGTTTGTGTGCATTGACAAAAGTGTAGAAGTAGGCATCACTTCAACCATCTCCCATCTCATTAATGCTCAGAATCGCGCTACTGAAGAAATCAGGAAGTTAAAGGCTCAGAATGCTATATTAGAGACTCAACTTAGTCATGCCTAGGAGGCACCAGGATCTTCCAATTCTTCGAACTCAGAGGTTGCCTGTCTGACCAAGGAGAATGCTGATCTCAGGCAACAAGTTGAGAACCTGAAGGAGAAACTGCTCGATAAGAAAATGTCCGCCAATTCCTCGATGGATCTTGTTCTCAAAATTCTTGTCGCCTCTTCCAAGCCCTATTCCTCTAGTGTCCCATAAGCATATTCCTTCGTGACCAGTTCTCAGTCTATCTCTTTTTGAATTATTTTGATGATGTGTGTGGTGTTTGTTTTTGTTTCTTTTTTGTATGTGGATGGAAAACACTAGTACTTCTCCTGTTATAAATAATCCAACTATGCTTTTAATGCAATATTTCCTTCTTTTTGCTGCAAAAGATTATGCCTCTCTACTTCTACTTTCTATCGTGTTTGTGTGCACACAAGTGACATGAGTTAGATACACTAAACTTCTTTATGTTGTTTGTGTTTTTAATGATACCAGAATAGGGAAGATAAATCAAGAATTAAGAAGAAGCAGTGCACTGATTAAGGGGAAAGTACAAACTCAGGGGGAACTTTTGAGGCTCTTGGTACATTATCTAGATTTTTTGGCTCTTTGCAGGAATATCAATTTTTAAGTTTGTCATCATCAAAAAAGGGAAAATTGATAGGTTACAAGTACCTTCATTTTATGTTATGATGATCTAACAAACATATTGTCAAGAACCAGATAAGGAACCTGATACACACTTGGTACACAACTCAAATAGCTGACTCAAGCTAGAGAGAGTTGTTATAACTTCAGAAGTAAAAGAATCAACACAGGGAACTGATAACCTTGGTTTTCCCTGGAAACAGTATGAAGTCAACTCTCTACAGCTGGAAAGTAACTGCCTGCACGTACAGGCAAACAGTACAACACAGTGCAGCAATCTCTTCCATTGGGAAGGACCTTGTGTCATTTAAGTGATTGCATCATTAAAGTGATGTCATTTATGCTGTATTAACATTAATCTTATAACAAAACATCACTTGAACACTTAAGAATTCCTTCAAGCACTCAAAGCATCTGATTATCACGAACACAATTCTCAAGTGCATAAAAAACAAAGTACATCGCTGCTACGGACCAGATCCTACATAAAGTCTTTGTATGTCCTTACTAGAGTTGTAAATTTGTAATTGTTATTCATGTAATTCCTATTTTTCTTGTTTAGAAGCAGTGATTAGGAAATCCTTGTAAACCATAAACATCAGTGGTTGTGTTATGGCTAGAGTTAGTCATGTGTTGAAGTCTTTGTAATAGGTGTATTGCAATATTACAAGTTAGTGGGGGATTAAGAGTTTAATACCTAGGTTGCATAGGTTGTAATTTAAAAGTCTACTAATAGTGAAGTTTAAATTCTACTAGTGTAGGTCATGATTTTTAATACCATTGAGCCGGGAAATTATCACGTAAAAGTTCCCTGCATCATATACTTTCTGCTGTGCAAGTATACTCTATGGAAAATAATATAAGATATGATCTCTATATAGTTTGGTGGACTCTTATATTCTATAACCATACGCTACTAGTACTTAACATTTGCAAAAATAATAATATTTTACTTAAACTTGAAAAGGCTGCCAATGTTTGATGTTTTCCTCATTTTTAACCTTACAACTTTTCTGCCTTCCACATAAGCATAGTATTTCAATAAAAATGCAAGAGTGAGAACTACCCATTCAAGGCAAAAAATGAGTGCACATAATCCACCAGTTAATCTCAAAATCAGCACACCATCTTCTTTCCTCACATAAGACTTCAAATTCCAAAGATAATTCCCCGTTTTCGTGAAAATCAACACGAAAACAACGCCTTGAAATATTGCATTTAAAAAAGTGGATACCATGTGAGCTCCATATGATTTTCCAGTAAGGTAGCTGAAACAGTGGCGCAACCGAAAACTGCGCCACCAATAGTGAGAATATGGAGGATAATGAAGAAGAATCCACAAAGGGAAGGGATTAATCAGAGCGAAAGAGTTAAGAAAATGCAGCTAGAAGCTGCACCGAGAAGAATGTAGTGTTGCTGGCATGTTGGTGTCAACAAATAGCTATAACTAATAGTGTTGCTGGCATGTTGGTATCTCTTTGTTCATATTATGTTTTTGTTCCAATTGACATAGTATGTGCTTTATGTCCTCAATCTCTTTCCGTAATATTGGCATAATATTGGACAAGTGAAATTTGAATCAGACATAATTTATAAATTCTATTTATAGGTAGATTAAATATCAGATTAAATCCGAAGATATTTTCTTAAATTATGATTGCTCTTTTTTTTCAATTACTTAAATTAGCATGGGAATACAAACTATATTTGGATGAATTGAGCATAGCAAAATAATTTACAAAATACAAATTAGTTACTACTCCATGTTTCAGACGTTTATGCTCTTTTCTTATTTTATAGTTGTTACATGCTTTTCACTTCAACCAATAACATTTTTGTATATGTGTTTTTGCAAGTACAGCAATTAATTTTCACTTCAGTCAGTCACATTAAAAAACTTAAGTTCACGAGACAGATGCAAATGGTTCCTATTTTGTCTTTTGTTAAGTAAGAAGCTACTATGTCAATTATGAACTTCTCTGAGAAAATAGTGTTGAAAGAAGAAACTAAGCAAGTCATTACATTGGGAACGCAACCTAACACGCTTGAGAGCTCTCTAGCTTTGGTGATTGGCTATTTTGAGAAGAACATTGCGCGAAGCCTTCGTGCATACTTCATGGCCTCTCCGGCCGATGGCGAACCACCACCAATGGTTGGCCAACCTCCACAACCAGCCGCCATCACTACCCATCCCCCCACGACAACAAAAAACACTCAATAATCAATGGACTACGCAGCAGTAGTATAACCTACGTTGAGTAACACCATGCATGATCGTTTAGCAACAGTATAGCCAATTTCCTTCAGGCGAGCAACGTTTTTACAAGGCCAATCTCTTGTAAGATTTACTGAAACTGAAGTGGAACATATGAATGTTATTGAAGGACTAAGGTACGCAGTTGTGTGCAAATTCTAATATGGTTGGCCTGAATTGCAAGAACTACGTAAAATAATACCAATGCAATGTGGAATAAAGGGAGAATGCAACATCGGTTTTTTGAGGGATAGACATATGCTGGTAAGGCTTACTCTTTTTCAAGACTACATTGAATTTACTTCCAAAAGTGTGTACTACATTAAGGATAAGTTTGTAAAGGAGTTTCAATTGATAACCTTACTGTACGATTCAAAATTTAGAGATGGGAAGGAAACATCGAAGGTAATGGCTTGGATCTCTTTCCCAAACTTGTTGCCTACATACTTTGTTAAGGAGTGTCTTTTTTCACTTGCATCAGCTGTTGGTAAGCCAATACACTTAGATATGGCTACTGTGAATAAGACAAGGCCTAGTTGTGCACGTGTGAAGGTGCTCGTGGATCTACTTACTAATCTTCCTAAAAAAGTGAGAATGGACATAGAGAATGAATTAAATGGGCAGATAAGAACTGAGTGGGTAACCATAAGATATGACTATCTTCCTAAATACTGTAAGGAAGGAAAATTACAAGGTCATGACATGGTGGAATGTTGAAGGTTGCATCCGGAGCTTATGGCTACTAATGAATTGGAGGAGCATACTACAAAAGCTACTGTGGAGAAGCCTAATGCAGGGAGAAACAAAAATGATGGTCCTTTAATGATATTATCAAGTGGTAAGGTAGTTGGCAATCCACAACAACAATGGAAGGAGGTTAGAGACAACAGAAACAAATGAAAGGGAAAGGAGAAGGAAGGAGATATGGTAGCTGGGAAAGAAATAGTGCCTGTTGAGAATTAATCTGCTGGGGTGCCTCAACAGGTTCAAATTTCTAATAAATTTGCAATTTTATAAGTGGATTGTAGTGAGGATAATGAGAACAATCAGTTGGCATTAGTTGAGAATAGGGAGCAAACTTAGAGTTCCCAACTAAAGAACAATACTGCATTGAATGTTGCAGCTCCTGCTTTCAAACATCCTGGGACTGGAAAACAAAAGAAATGACACAATGGGAATTAAACTGATGATGGAAAAACTGGGAATTCAGTTACTCATACCAATACTCCTAATCCAGATGTGATTGGGACTCAAGAAGCAGATAGAAGCAGGGAGAAAATAGGTGTTGATCAACAAAATAAGGAATCTACTGCTCAGTGCGTTCAGAGGGCTTTTAATGGACCAGTTGTTGTCAACACTTCTTACCAAGAAGTACCAACACAGGATACATGAGTGGAAGGACAATTGGCTAAACACATTGATACTGATCTTGTTGAAGATGCAGAATTTGAAATATTCAAGAGCAATGAGAAAGTCAATTGGAAGGGAGGAAGATTGTGGGTAGATCAGGCTGAGGCAGATTCAGATGAAGGAGAAATACCAGATGCAATGCCAAATGAAGATGAAGTAGGTGGTGATGCAACAAATGAAGAGGATCAAAGCGTAAATGAAAACTACAAAGAAAAATAGGATGCTGTAGAACAGAAGTTAGCTAGTCCCAATGGTATAAAATCTGGTAATGTAGAAGATGCTACAGATGATCCAGGTGGAACAATAGGAAGGCTTACTAATCAGTAACAACAAACATCAGCACAGGAGATCATAGGTGTGGGTAATAATATATCAAAATGCAGTGCAAAAGGGTGAAAAAACCAAGTACAAGAATTAGAGATTGCTGAGGATATTGTTCCATTGAAATCTGATCAAATGCAAGTTCATACCACAGTTGGAGATAAAGCACAGACAAGGATACAGAAGAATCCATAGGGGGTGGACAAGGTTAATGAAAAGGAGCATGAAGAAAATACTGATAAAGACATGGATGAAGAGTCAACAACTGAAACTTTCTAAAGTGGCTAGGCAGGGTGACATTTCCCTAAGAAAAATTGAGAGAGTGAAGTCAGCATCTAGAGAAAAAAAGAAGCAAGTAAAATAGGCACCAACAACACAAACAGGAGGGGTACAAACGAGGAGAACATTGTCCAAATCTCAAAATCAGTAATGGATGCTATCATATGGAATGTGAGATCAGTTAACACTATGCAGGCATTTGAAAGATTGATCACAATGCACATACAACACCATTTTGAATTTATAGGAGTCCTAGAGCCTATGAAACAATCTAACAAAGTAGAGAGATATAGAAGAAGAATTGGCTTAGCACAGGAAGTAGTGAATGTTTCTAATAAGATCTGGGCCTTCATAGATGAAGTTTTCGAGGTGACAATTGTATACAATCTGGTACAACAGTTGACTTTGAAACTATTGCATACTGAAACTCATGTTGAACTGATGCTCACATTGGTGTATGCTAAGTGTGATGCTATTGAAATGATAGAATAATTGGACTCTTTGCACTACTTAGCATCAGACATGACAATACCATGGCTTGTGGGGGTGATTTCAATGTGATTTGGGATGAGGAGGAAAATTTTGGGGGGTTACCTGTGTCCTTGAATGAAGTGGATGACTTCCAGCATTGCATCAATACATGTAACCTAACTGACTTGGGCTTCAAGGGGAGCATCTTCAACTGGTGGAAGGGAAGGTCTGATGATGATTATATTTTTAAAAGGCTAGACAAGTGTCTTGGCAATATGGAACTGCAGCAGTCTTTCCCTGGTCTAGAAGTCACCCACCTTTCCATAATAGGGTCTGACCATTGTCCTATGTTGCTAAAATGTGATATAGAAGCTACACAAATTTAGAAGCCATCCAGATTCCTAAATTTTTTGGTAAAGCATGCTGCATTTAAGGAGGTTGTCAAGCAAAATTGGACAGTTGACTTTAGTGCAATTCCATTTGTGATCTTCAATCATAAACAGAATAAGCTCAAAAGAGCATTGTATACATGGAGAAAGGCTATATATGGGGACATTTTCCAGAGGATTGCTAGTCTAGAAGAAGTTGTGCTTGTTCATGAAAGACAGTTTGAGGCAACACCAACACAGATGAATTGACAAAGACTGCAAAAAGTACAAGCTGAAATGATAAAGTATTTGGCTTTGGAGGAGCAATTTTGGAGACAAAAGGATGGAATGGCTTGGTTCAAAGATGGGGATCTAAATACAAAATTATTCCATGCTCAAGTCAATGGGAGAAGGAAGAGGCTGAAAAATTGAACAGAATATAAAACAACATGGGACAATGGATAGAAGAGGAAGATCAAATTGCTGCTGAGGCAGTCAACTTTTACAAAGACCAGTTTTGTGAAAGTGTGGTGCCAACTAACTTTGACATACTGAATTATGTACCTACCATGGTTGATGACTCACAGAATGAACAATTATGAGAATTCCTACAAAACAGGAAGTCAAACTAGTAGTCTTTGGCTTGAATGGAGATTCAGCATGGGGACCTGATGGATTCACATGAGCTGTTTCCATTGATGTTGGGATATAGTGGAAGAAGACATATATAATATGGTGTTAGATTTTTTCAGTGGACAGCAACTACCTAAATCTATCACACACACAAATATAGTTATGCTGCCCAAGAAGAAGGAAGTTGTTACATTTGCAGACATGCGACCAATTAGCCTTAGAAACTTTGTTAATAAGATAATTTTAAGGGTGATTCATGAAAGATTGGTTGGATTGCTGCCTAGTTTGATCTCAGAAGAACAAGCAGTCTTTGTGAAGGGAAGAAGTATAGTGGATAATGTGTTACTAACACAAGAAATCATAACAGATATAAGGCTCAGAACTAAGGCAGGCCCAAATGTGGTAATTAAATTAGACACGGCGAAAGCCTATGATAGGCTATCATGGATTTTTCTGACTAAAGTATTAAGAAATATGGGCTTTGATGAAGGTTTCATTGGCCTGATCTATGACTTGATTGGAAACAACTGGTACTCAATTCTTGTGAATGGGCAGCCTCATGGATTTTTCAAGTCGTCAAGTGAAGTAAAACAAGGTGATCCTTTGTCTCCTAGCTTGTTCATATTGGCTGTTGAAGCCTTGTCTAGAGGCTTGAACTCCTTACATCAAGTTAGGAATTTATGTGGTTTTGGACATCCTAAATGGAGTCCAAAAATAAATCATTTGGCCTACGCTGATGACACTATAATATTTTGTTCTTCTGATGCAATGTCATTAAGTTTGGTGATGAGGGTACTTAGTGCATATGAGGCAGCCTCTGGGCAGTTGGTGAACAAAAACAAGTCTGCAATATATATGAATCATTTGACAGGTTAGGAGGTGGTGAGAGAGGTTGAAAGAGTAACTGGTATATCAAGACAAGAGTTCCCATTCACATATCTGGGCTGTCCAATATTCTATGCAAGGAGAAGAGCAGATTACTATCAAGGTTTGCTCACTAAGGTTATGGACTAATTGCAATCGTGGAAGGGCAAATTTGTCACGCCCCAAAACTAAGGGACACGATAGGCACTCGACCGGGTAGCCCCAGTCAAGCGGACCTGGATTTCTTTTTCCTTCCCACGTATTACCCCGAAATTTCCGATGTACATTATTCAGTTACAATTAAGATGCATTCTTACAATCTGAAATTAAACCATAGAATTCTGTCATTACCAACATGTAGTACAATACTTACAAAATATACGTAACACACAATTTTACTTTACGTGGTATATAAGTCATACTGCCCAAAATACATAAGTACCTAACCCACATTTCCTGTCTACGGAGCCTCTAAGAGTACGAAGGAGTTATATATAATACTTGTCGGTAACAAGGCTCCGGCTATACCTTACACAAATACCAAAATGAAAATCCGGAAGAAAAGGTGGCATGAACCACACTGGGCCCCGAGAGGAGAGAGGCTCACCAAATCAGCTGATAGGACGTAGAGGAGGCACTACTGACGGTGGGTTGGAGTACCTGCTATAGAACCACCAACAATCATCACAAGAATGTAGCGCCCCCGGCAAATGGACGTCAGTACATTTGAATTGTACTGGTATGTATGAACAAACTTTACTCTAAGTAAACTCAATAATGCACAGGCAAGAGACAGACAGAGAGTCACACAATCACTGCACAAGACATAGAAAGATACACAATGGAAGTTCCACAACTTTTATTTCATCATAATCACAATCTCAATTCCACCCTTATCCCTTCTAGAATTTCATCCTTATTTCTTCTGTTGCGGCGCGCAACCCGATCTCACCTAACAATCACAATCATTTGTTGTGTTTCTGTTTCGGCATGCAATCCGATCCCACCTGACAACTATTGCAGTGTGCAACCCGATCCCACCTGACAACTATTGCGGCGTGCAACCCAATCCCACCTGACAATCACAATCACACCCTTATCACTTCTCACGTCTCACCCCTATCTCCCCTGTTACGGCCCCCAACCCGATCCCACCTGACAACTATTGCGGCGTGCAACCCAATCCCACCTGACAATCACAATCACACCCTTATCACTTCTCACGTCTCACCCCTATCTCCCCTGTTACGGCCCCCAACCCGATCCCACCAAGCAATCACATCTCATATCAGCGAAGGCAAATCACAGTTCAATCACAGAAGATTTCAGCAATAAGTATACAACTTCTTTACATAGCCTTTAGCATATACATTCATACTCTTGGATTAATCATCTTCCTAGCACCGTTTTACATAGCATGGTAGTGTGGTGATCAAAAAAAATAAAACAAGTAATACACTTCATGCTTCAACATAATTTGGACAACCAGTTACACATATTCATAACAATACACGTACCGTATGCTCGAACACCACAAGTGATTTTACAAAGATTAAAGTTAGCCATACATACTTGGAGTCGAGTTTCCCTTTCTAATTTCTATTTCAATTCACCGAACCACCTAGCACTGTCAATCTAGTTCACAATGCAACATATTTACCTTAGAATTAGGAGTATCGAGTTCATTTGAGCATTTTATCAAACACTATGTGATCCCTTAGATTGACTAAACACTTTTTAGTTAAAGATTACTCTACTTTCTTCCCTTTGCTAGGTTATGGAAGATTATTCACATGCATGCAAGGTCCCAACTTTTCATCCCCAAGAACCAACCTATGTGTGTCTTATTCTTAGTTAAATCCCTCGAATTTGAGAAAATAGGGTGAAGGCTTACCTCTTATGATGAAGAAGATGACTACTACTTGATAAACTTCAAAGCCTAGGTATAGATGGAGGACCAATTTGGGGAAGATGAGGACTTCTCTCTCTAGAACCCACTCTCGCTTCTCTCTATTTTGTTCAAAAACCAGTTAAAATGAAAGGGGTCAGGGGTTAAATGAAACTGGGGTCGAGTATAAGAATTGAGAAAATTAAAAGATCGTGTCGAATTTGCGGCCAGGAATGCGATCGCATTCCTGACATGTTGTCCGCATATTGGACCGCAGAATGGCCCCCAGGTGAGCAAAATTTGGAAACATTATGTCCGTGTATGCGACCACTATGCGGTCCGCATACACGTTATGCGATCGCATAACACCCCTTCAGCTGGGCAGTGATCTGCCCGTGTATGCGACCACTATGCGGTTCGCATACACGTTATGCGATCACATAGTGCGTTGCATAGCACCCATTTTTTTGGAAAAATTAAGTTCTTTCAAATCCCGGGGTACTTTTAAAAAATCAAGGTCCGTTTTAAGAATTTCCACAGAGATAATAACTCGGGGACTTATTCGGGCATTATTTTAAGCAAGAAATTTTACGGGTCTTTACAAAATTGTTGTCCATAGGGGGCAGGGCTGTACTGATTAAAAGTGTCCTGCAGAGTATACCAATTCACCTATTATCTTCAGTGAACCCTCCTAACAATGTTATCAATAAACTTCATAAAGTCTTTGCCCAGTTCATCTGGAGCAGTAATATAGGAGGTACCTCAAGACATTGGGCATCTTGGAGCCGAAACACACAATGTGCTCCCGCTCTCATATACAAGTCCTCTAAGTATTGTATATGGCTCTCATGGACCAGGGATGATCAATCCCAGAATATATACACATATGACAGTAATCACCCAGTACTGAGGAAGGCTAATCTAGCCCCTCGAAGAAGATCCATCTCCAGATACAAAAACCTCGGACAAGGTCCATGTTCAGGAAATATCCATCCATCAATAACATCACTGCGCTCACCGGGGATGTGTTACTGACTCTTGAGGGGCTCTTACAGCCCAAGTGCTATCATAAGCCAGATCCAAGCATAAATCAACATATACATGCTGCGGCATGCTGCCCGATCCCATGACTGTCACTCAATATCAGGCCCTCTGCCTCACTTAGTCATCACTCTCCAGTCTCGCTCACACGGGCTCACAATACATGAACTAACCCGAATCAATGGTTTATTGTGCAAAAAAAAACAACTACTCGGAACACACAAAACAGCATCAAAACACCAAATTAACTCGAAATTCAAGCCTACGGATCTCTAAACTTCTGAAATCTGGCAATGATGCTGAAACCAACCAAACCACGTCTGAATGACCTGAAATTTTGAACACACATCACAAACAACACTACAAACCTATTCCAAATTCCGGAATTCCATTCTGAGATCATTTACCTATACGTCAACTTTTGGTTGACTTTTACAACTAATTAACCAACTTAAGAGACTAAGTGTCTCATTTCTCTCCACAACCACTCCGAACCTGAACCAACCAACCCAACATTCCATAAAAATTGAATAAAACAAAATGTAGCATAAATGGAGGAGACGGGGAAAAATTCTCAGAATGACCGATCAGGTTGTTACACTTCCAAGATCTGAATAGTATACTCGAACTGCCCATCCGTCTGTGGATGGAATGTTGTGCTCAACTCAACCCATGTACCCAACTCACGTTTTACTACCATCCAAAAGTGCGAGGTAAATTGCGTACCTCGATTAGAAATAATAGACACGGGAACACCGTGAAAGTGAACGATCTCCCGAATATATATCTCTGCCAACCGCTCTGAGGTATAAGTACTTTCCACCAGAATGAAATGTGTTGGTTTAGTCAACCTATCCACAAAGACCGAAACGCCGTCGAACTTCCTCTGGGTCCGTGGGAGTCCAACAACAAAGACCATAGTGATACGCTCCCACTTCCACTTAGGAATTTCCATCTGCTGAAGCAAACCACCGGGTTTCTGATGCTCATACTTCACCTATTAATAATTCAAGCACCCAGCCACATAAGCAACAATATCATTCTTCATCCTTCGCCACCAATAATGCTGTCGCAGGTCCTGGTACATCTTGGCAGCACCCGGTTGAATAAAATACTTAGAACTGTGAGCCTCCTCAAGGATCAACTCACAAAGACCATCTACATTAGGAACACACACTCGACCCTGCATCCTCAAAACACCGTCATCACCAACTATAACCAGCTTGGCACCACCGTGTCGAACTGTGTCCCTAAGGACTATCAAGTGCGGGTCATCATTCTGCCGATCTCGATATGCTCGAATAAGGAAGACCGAGCGATTATACAAGCTAAAACATGTTGGGCGAAATATTCAACCTCACTAATTTATTGGCCAGAGTCTTAATATCTGAAGCTAACGACCTCTCACCGACTGGAATGAATGCAAGGCTTCCCATACTCATTGCCTTCCTACTCAATGTATCGACCACCACATTAGCCTTCCCCGGATGGTACAATATAGTGACGTCATAGTCCTTCAGTATCTCTAACCATCTCCTTTGCCTCAAATTGAGATCATTTTGCTTGAACAAGTACTGAAGGTTGCGATGATCTATGAAAACCTCACACGGCACGCCATAAAGATAGTGCCTCCAAATCTTCAATGCATGAACATTCCAACTCTAAGTCATGGACAGGATAATTGTTCTCATGAACCTTCAATTGCCGAGACGCATATGCAATCAACCTGCTCTCATGCATCAATACCACTCCGAGTCCTACATGGGAGGCATCGCAATATACCACGAAAGATCTTGAACCTGACGGTAACACAAACACCAGTTTTGAAGTCAAGGTTGGCTTGAACTTCTGAAAACTCGCCTCACACTCGCCCGACAATTTGAATGGGGCACCTTTATGAGTCAATTTAGTCATTGGGGCTGCTATAGATGAAAACCCCTCCACAAAACGATGGTAGTGGCCTGTCAAGCCCAAGAAGCTCCTGATTTTTGTAGCTGAAGTGGGTCTAGCCCAGTTCTTAACTGCCTCTACCCTCTTAGGATCCACATGAATACCCTCTGGTGATATGATGTGACCCAAGAAAGCAACCGAATCCAACCAAACCTCGCACTTCAAAAATTTAGCATACATTGTCCCTCAAAGACTAGAGCGCCATCCGGAGGTGCTGCTCATGCTCCTCCCGAGTACGGGAGTATATCTGAATCTCATCAATAAACAAAATTATGAAATAATATAGATAAGTCTTGAACACCCGATTCATCAAGTTCGTAAATGCTACTGGGGCATTCATCAAGCCAAAAGACATCACTAGAAATTTATAGTGCCCATACCTCGTCCGAAAAGTTGTCTTAGGGACATCGGATGCCCTAATCTTCAACTGTTGGTAGCCCGAACTCAAATCGATCATTGAAAACACATTGGCACACTGAAGCTGGTCAAACAAATCATCAATTCTCGGCAACGGATAGTTATTCTTGATAGTGACTTTGTTCAACTTCCAGTAATCTATACACATCCTCATTTATCCATCCTTTTTTTTCACGAACAAAATCGGTGCACCCCAGGGCGAGACACTAGGCCTAATGAATCCCTTATCAAGCAAGTCTTGCAGCTGTTCTTTCAATTCTAGTGGGGGATCGATATGGAGGAATAGAAATGGGTTGAGTGTCCGGAGCCACATCTATACAAAAATCAATATCCCTGTCGGGTGGCATCCCCAACAAGTCTGCAAGAAAACACCTCAGGAAACTCACGAACAACAGGCACCGAATCTATAGAAGAAACCTCAGCACTAGAATCACGAACATGAGCCAAATAGGCAAAAAACCCCTACTCGACCATGCGACGAGCCTTGGTATAAGAAATCACCCTGCTAGAAGGATTACCAGGAGTCCCTTTCCACTCTAAATAAGGCAACCCCGACAAAGCTAATGTAACTGTCTTGGAGTGACAGTCCAAGATGGTATAATAAGGTGACATCCAATCCATACCCAACATGACATCAAAATCAACAATATCTAGGAGAAAAAGGTCTAGACTGGTTTCAAGACCCTCAATAATGACCACACAAGATCGATACACACGATCTACAACAATAGCATCCCCCACGGGCGTTGACACAAAAACAGGGACGCCCATGGAATCGCGCGGCACAACCAAATATGAAGCAAAATAAGATTACACATAAGAGTAAGTAGACCTCGGATCAAACAGAATTGAAGCATCTCTATTGCTAACTGAAATGGTACCTGCGATAACAGCATCGGAGGACTCCACCTCAGGTCTGGCCGGAAATGCATACAATCGGGGCTGGGCCCCACAACCTTGAACCATGTCTCTAGGATGACCTCTAACATGCGGACCTCCACCTCTGGCGGGCTATCCTCTACCTCTAACAATTTGCACCCTACCTCTGGCTACCTGACCCCTACCCATGGCTGGCTGGGCAGGTGGTGCGGTAGCTGGTGTCGGAACTATAGCACGAAAACCCTGATACTGAGAACTATTGACGCACGAGGGCAATATCTAGCAATGTGCCTCGGGTCACCACAAGTATAACAAGACTTCAGCTGCTGAGATTGCTAGCCGGAAAACTGACCATGTCCACCTGTATAACCACCTTGAAAACTCTGAAGAGGAGGTGCACTGATAGGAGATGGTTGATCAGAATAAGGCAAGTAAGAGCCACGACCACCTAGGGCACCATATGATGTCTTAAGTGCTGAATGGAATGGCCTAGAAGAATGGGCTCTACGGAAAGTAGCCCCATCTCCAAATGAGGCACTGCTGAATCCACCGGAATAGAGAGGTCTCTTGTCTGACCCCTGGCCTCCCAATCAAAGAACTACCTCAACTCGCCGGGCCACATTGGCCGTATCCTGGAAAGATATCTCGATCCCTGTCTCCTTAGCCATCTGCAATCTGATAGGTTGAGCAAGAACCTCAATAAATATCCTAACCCTCTCCCTCTCCTAACAATCTGACGGGCCAAATCCATGAAACGGGTCTCATACTACCTGACAGTCATGCTGCCCTGCTGGAGATGCGCTATAACTTACGGCGACGCTCCTCTGTAGTAGTAATAGGTAGAAACTTCTCCAAGAAGAGGTGTGAAAACTAATCCCAAGTAAGAGAAAGTGACCCAACTGGTCTAGTCAATAGATAATCCCTCCATTATTTCTTTCTAGAACGAATCATCTGAAAAGCAGCAAAATCGACCCATTGGTCTCCAAAATACCCATGTTCCGAATAACCTCATGACAACTATGAAGGTATTTCTGGGGGTCCTCGGAAGTGGCACCACTTAAATGAACAGGGAAAAGCTTGATAAACCTATTCAATTTCCAAAAAGCATCGGAGGACATAGCTACCTCATCAACGAGCGGTGCTGTAGCAACTGGTTGAACTACCCCAACTGAATTGACTGTTGGGGATCTGAATCTGAGGAGTAATCTTATCTAGAGTGTAGGTAGCAGGATTCTAGACTCCTCCTCCAGCCTGAGATACGGCTACTTCCACGAGGAATGCGCCAGTTTGGGATACACTCTCCATAAGGCCCACTAGTCGGACCAAAGCATCCTGAAGCACCGGGGTAGCAATAAACCCCTATAGGACCTGAGTTGGTCCCCCGGAACGGTCTGATCTGGAGCCTCCTCATCAAGCTCTATCTGGGGCTCCGCAGCACGAGCTGCTGCCTGAGCACTGGGCTGAGTCCAACCCCTACCTCGGTCTCTGGCACTGCCTCGGCCTCCACCCCTTGTAGGAGTTGTTGCTGCTGGAGGATCCGGTTGTTGATCAGCGGAAGATGAGGCACGTGTTCTTGGTATCTGCTAGAGAATAAGAATAGAAGAGTTCAATCAGTATTGGGGAATCGCACGACAGAGTTGAATAAAAGTGAACTTGTTTCTAACTTTATAGCCTCCGAGAGATAAGTACAGACGTCTCAGTAGCGATCCTTCAGACTCTATTAATCTTGTTCGTGAATTGTGAGACCTAGGCAACCTAGTTCTCTGATACCAACTTGTCACAATATGAATTCCCACCGTCTGGACCGTGATGGCGCCTAACACTGTACTTTCTAGGAAAGCCAACATTAGAGGTTTTCAACATTTTAAACAATTAAAAATTTTACGAATCCTTTTTATCATCCAACATATAATACCAAAATAATATATGAAATAATAAAACGATACTACGAATCTAATACTAATATCTAGATACCCAAGATTTGGAGTCATAATTACTAAGAAGTTAGTACAAGTATTTGGATCAAAGAAAATATATAACTGCTTTAAACTAAATATAATAGCAAATGAATAATAAGAGGAAGACTCTAGGAATCTGCGGACGTCGGCAGATCTACCTCGTGTTTCTGTGCGAATAGTCAGCTTCAGCTCAAACCTAAACCTGGATCTGCAGAAGAAGTGCAGAGTGCAGTATCAGTACAACCGGCCCCATGTGCTGGTAAGTGTCGAGCCTAACCTCGGCGAAGTAGTGACGAGTCTAGACAGGACATCACATAAAAACCTGGGCATATATAATCATGCTAGTAGAAATAACAACAAATAATGATTTAAAAATAACAAATAATGGGAAGGGAGCATGCGATGGGGAATTTTAACATAAGGACCAAGGAAACGAAAAGACAAAAATAGACAAGGAAATTTGCACGGCATCACCCTTCGTTCTTTTACTCTCAACCTCACCAAATAATAAATAGAATGCACGACATCACTCCTTGTGCTTTTACTCTCATCCTCACTATATTATAAATACGAATGCACGGCATCACCCTTCGTGCTTTTACTCTTATCCTCACCAGATTATAAATAAGAATGCACGGCATCACCCTTCGTGCTTTTACTCTCAACCTCACAATATAAATAAATTATGCACGGCATCACCTTTCGTGCTTCACACACTTTCTCACCATTTAAATAAAATATGTACGACATGCTGGATACAAATAATTCGAAACACCACATATGTTCTGTTTTAGGGATTAGTGATGATCAACAACCAACAATAGCCATTTTCTTACATTTACAATTTTAATAAAATAAATTCAGGAATTGATGACATAGAGAATTATGGAATTTATCGGTGTAAATATACCGTTTTGTATACAGATACACAAAATTTTAGTCTCTTATACTCAAATTTATTGTAACTTCATACCTTAAATTTGCCATCTCATTTTATAACCGCGCTAAGTGCGGACTGATTGACTAGTCGTAGTATAATTTATTGTATTCTCATATGATTATCATTAATGTAAATGTCACTATTAAACTTGAATTTATGTATTATTGAAAAATATATTTGAAGTTCCACTAAGTAATTTATAATTCTTTTATGCCAGATTAATGAAATTTAAATAATTATTGTTCGTGAAATCCTCTACCCTTACCACCACTTAAGAAAACAAGAATATGATTTAACAAATTAAATCTCCAAGTTTTTTCCCTTTTTAGATTCTTCACACGCGATACACATTTGCTATTAAGAATACGTGAAAAAAAGAAGTGTTCCCTCACATTGCTTATGGTAATTAAGGCTAAAATTTCCATCACACCATAGGCCTCTAGACAAGTACTGTGAGAGATTAAACAGAATTTGGAGAGTCATGATAATGATAATGATAATGTTACAAATATTCATCTTAGTTATGCAATCTCGATTTTCACCATGTTCTTTCCTTTCACTTTTCATGGTCCAAGTCTCCCCCCTTCAAAACGAGATTAAGGGTGTGCTTGGAACGAAGGAAAGTGTTTTTCTGGAAAATATTTTCATGGAGAATGAGTAGTCTTATTATTTTTTTTTTGTTTGGTTGGTGAGTGAAAAGCTTTTTCCGAAAACTATTTTCTATTGTTTGGTTAGACAATATAAAATACGTTTAGGAAAATAATTCTTTATGCTACTCTTCTCAATCCACCTTCCCCAAAATCCTCATGTTTTTTGTACTCCTTCCTCTCCTCACCCCCTTCCGTGACTCTATTTTCTTCAAGAAATTAATTAATTTTTTCAAAATTCACACAAACTTAAAGGAACTAATGTGCTAATTTACTTTTTCATACAAGAACCAAGTTGAAATTTAAACTCGATATTAAAAAATAAAATACTTTTTTATGTTGAAAAAGAAAGTATCTTTTCTACAATATAAAAAGAAATTACTCATTTTGTTGACTGAAAGTAAAATATTTTTCTACATCATGAAAAGAAATAATCAGTTTGTCAATTTTTTTACATCATGAAAACAAAATATTTGTTTTGTGAAGATGAAATTTGGGGGGGAGGGTTGGGAGGAAGCTGCTTTGGTTAAAATTGAGGGGAAAAGGTTTTTTCCTTTTCTGAATTCATTTTCTTTTTTGTTAATTATACGTGTTAAGTTTTTATTACAAATTACACGTGTCGTTCATTGATTGGCTCATTTGACACGTCATTTACAAGTCTAACTCACGTATATGATATGTTGTACTCGGGTATTTACATGATCTACTTAATAGACACTTGAAGTGTATAAGTGATAAAAGGGTCATTTGAAATGTTTGTTTTATCAAAACCTTACGCTCTCTAGCTCTGGTGATCCGGCGACTCTACGAAGACAAAAGCTCGAAGCTTTATAGCCACAGCCATGGCCTCGCCGACCGGCGGCCATCCCCCTCAACGACTGGTCAGCCCCCTCCCCCCTCAACGACAAACAACAACACTGCCCAGCCACTAGATTTCTCAAAACATTTTAAGCCATCAACGATGTACAGTGCCATGCAAGAAAGGGTTAATGCAGTTGAGCCAATTCTGCGTCGAGCCAGTCTACTCAATGGACAACCTATTGTGAAGTTTACTGAGGCGGATGATGAAAGAATGAATGTCATTGAAGGTTTACAATACGCAGTAGTATGAAAATTTTCATATGGAAGGCCTGAACTCAGTGAATTACGTCGAATTATTCCCATTCAATGTAGAATAAAAGGTGAATGCAATATTGGATACCTTAGAGATAGGCATGTATTGATACGAATGACATTATAGAAAGACTTCATAGAATAACATCCAAAATTGTCTACTATGTCAAAGATAAGTTTTGTCCTGAATATCAAATGCGTACATTGATTTACGATCACAAATTCAAGGTCGGAGAAGAGACACCTAAGGTAATGTCATGGATTTCATTCCTTAATATGTTGCCAGCTTTTTTTGTGAAAGAGTATTTATTTTCATTAGCGTCCGCTGTGGGAAAGCCACTTCATCTTGATATGATAACTGTTAACAAAACTAGTCCTAGTTGTGCGCGTGTAAAAATGTTGGTTGACTTAATGAGTGACTTACCTAAGAAAGTTCGTATGGACATTGAGAATGAAGCTACTGGTGAATTACGAATAGATTGGGTGGCTATTAAGGATGACTATCTTCCTAAGTATTGTAATGAGTGTAAGTTGCAAGGCCATGATTTTATGAAATGCTGGAAATTGCATCCAGAATTGATGGAAAGCATGAATAGTGAGAAGCAACAAGGGAATGAAAATGGGAATGCAGCTGGAAAACAAATAGAACAGTACGTTGAACAAGTTAATGGGAATCATCATGGTACATTAATGGTTCTATCAAGTGGTAAAATTATGGGTAATGCACCTGGCAAAGGCAAGTAGTAGTGGAAAGAAATTAGAGACAATAGAGTAAAGAAGAACAACAATCAAAATGGTGCGCAGGACATCACTGGGAAGGAAATAGTATAGGTGCAAGACAACAGGTTCAGATTGGAAATAAATTTGCACTTTTAGAAGTGCAAGAAGAAGTACAGGAAGACAAAAGGCAAAGTAATGTAGATATATAAAAGGAAAAGCAACTGGCTTTGGTACCAGAAGTGCATGAGGTAATTCAGCTTGATCAAACATCTCCCAGAACTGAGGCAACAGTGGATGTTCAAGGCACTCAAAAACAAATGGATCAGACTCAAAAAGCAGCACAAACAGGAGCAACGAAATTGAGTCCTGCAGCACCAGCTTTCAATCCAAACTCAGCAGGTATTGGTTCAACAAATGGTCAAGTGGATACTACTCTTAAACCTAATATCAAGGAAGAACTTAGAGGAAAGGAGACAACATCACAGTGGGTGGAAAGAACATTTAACGCTAAACCTGGTGACTTCACAGTAGGAGTCAACAATTCTCATCAAGAAATCCCTTCACAGGATACTTCGGTGGAAAAAAAGCTGGCACAAGTGCAAGAAACCAAGGCAAATGGGGATAGTTTTCCCAAGGTCAATAAGAGGGTGCAATGGAGTGGAGGAAGACTTTGGTCAGATCAAAAGGAATACTACTCAGATGAAGATGAAGTTCCAGATGGAGCTCCAGTTGATAAGGAACCTGTTAATGCAGAACAAGAGGATGAGGAACAAATTTTAAATGGTGACCCCATCAACACAATAAAAATTATTGCTGAAGACAATACAAATACAGGGGAGATAGAAGCTTCAGAACAAGTATCAACCAAGGGTGATCAGGAAATTGCAAAATCTGATGGAAAAAAGACACAAAAGATAGAAAGAAAAGGTCCAGATGAGGAAGATCCAGGAGAAATAGGAAAAGCTATAGAACAGGAACCAACAAAAGGAGACAAAAATCACAAGGCCACAGAGGTTGCACCGGTAAAGGCAGTTACACCAAAAAATATTGTTCCATTGGAACAAGACAAAGTGAAGTTATTAAAGAAAGGTGAAGATCAAGTTGTGGTACCTAAATTTCAACAACAAATATCCGTGGCTGCAGTAGGAATTCAAATGGACAATGAAACATGTGAGGAAGAAGACAAAGTAGGCAATGACCTGGATCAAGATTCAATTGTCCAAAACTTCTTAAATGTAGCAAGGCAGGGTGACTTATCACCTTGACACATTGACAAGGTAAAATCTGCCTCCAAAGGCAGGAAGAAACAGCAGAAAGACAAGTCCATAGTTCCTACAGTTAGAGTTCAAACAAGAAGGACCTTGACTAAATTCAATAATAACTAATGGATGCATTTATCTGGAATATAAGGTCAGTCAACACTCAACAAGATTTTGAAAGGCTGATCAAGATGCATAGACAAAAACATTATGAATTCATCGGTTTAATGGAGCCTAAACATCAAGCAAAGAAATTGGAAAGGTATAGAAGAAGAATTGGTTTTGCATAGGCATTTGCTAATGTATCAAATAAGATCTGGGCATTCATAGATGAAGTGTTCGTGGTAACTGTGATGTACAACATGGTACAACATCTTACATTGAGACTGTTTCATACAGAATCACACGTGGAGATGGTGCTGACCTTAGTATATGAAAAGTGTGATACAAGTGAAATGATAGAGCTTTGGGACTCATTGTATGAAATGGAAAGGGATATGGATGTGCCATGGCTTGTAGGCAGTGACTTTAATGTCATTTGGGATGAGGAGGAGAAGTTTGGAGGATTACCTGTGTATATTAATGAGATAGATCACTTCAGACACTGCATTACAACTTGTAACCTATTTGATCTTGGGTTTAAAGGTAGCATTTTTTCATGGTGGAATGGGAGGGCAGAAGAGGACTGTATTTTGAAAAGGTTGGAAAAATGTCTAGCTAATGATGAGTTTCATCAAGCATTCCATGGAATAGAAGTCACACACCTCCCAAAAATTGGATTTGACCACAACCCTATCGAATTAAAGTGTGATATAGAGGAAACTCCTGTGAAGAAATCATTCAGATTTTTGAACTTCTAGATTGAAAATGACACATTTAAAGATGTAGTAAGAGAAAACTGGAATGTGGACTTCCATGACAACCCTTTCATCATGTTCAATCACAAGTTAAAGAAGGTTAAGAAGGCTATCTCAATTTTGAGTAGAGCAACTTTTGGAGACATTTTTCAGAAGATAACCAGCTTGGAGGTGGTTGTCATGGTTCATAAGGCAGAGTTTGAAGCCAATACCACAAAGATGAATAGAGAAAGACTCCAAAAGGTTCAGGAACAATTTGTCAAGGTCCTAACTTTAGAAGAGAAATAATGGAGGCAGAAAGCAGGGATGAACTAGTTCAAAGATTGTAATAGATACACAAAATTTTATTCATGTACATGTTATAGGTAGAAGAAAGAGACTGCAACTCAACAGAATTCAAAATAATCTGGGCAATTGGATTGAGGCAGAAGAGGAAATTGCTGCGGAAGCTGTGAAGTTCTATGAAGAGCAATTCAAAGAAACATCAATTCCTACAAATTTTGACAAAATAAAACATGTGCCAGATTTAGTTGATAGTGAGCAGAATGAAATGTTGATAAGGAATCCTACAGAAGAGGAGGTCAGAAATGCAATTTTTGGTTTTAATTATGATAGTGCAAGAGGTCCAAATTGATTCACAGACAAGTTCTATTAACACTTTTGGGATATAGTAGGGGATGATCTCTTTTACATGGTGAGGGATTTCTACAATGGACATGGACTACCTAAATGTGTCACACACACAAATTTAGTTCTACTGCCAAAGAAAACAGAAGTGACTACTTTCTCAGGCCTCCGTCCAATAAGTTTGAGCAATTTTTCCAACAAGGTCATATCAAGAGTGATGCTTGAGAGACTGGTTGGATTACTACCTAATATCATATCTGAGGAACAAGATGAATTACTTAAGGGGAGGAGCATTGTGGAAAGCATTCTTCTTACTCAGGATATCATTACAGATATAAGAATTAGAACTAAGGATGGACCAAATGTTGTCATAATTCTTGACATGACCAAAGCTTATGACAAACTATCTTGGCTGTTTTTGACTAAGGTGCTTAGGAAGATGGGATTCTCTAAGAGGTTTATTGACATGATGTACAACATTGTATCTAACAACTGGTATTCAGTGTTGATAAATGGTCAAGCTCATGGCTTCTTCAAATCATCAAGGGGGGTTAAACAAGGAGACCCACTGTCTCCTACCTTGTTTATCCTAGCAGTAGAAGCACTGTCGAGGGGCCTAAATACTTTACACATGAACCTATACTTTCGTGGCTTTGGTATGCCTCAGTGGTTTCCAAAGATAATTCATCTTGCATATGTTGATGACATGATCATATTCTCCTCATCTGATGCCACTTCGTTACAATTGATCATGGAGGTACTGGGTGCATATGAGGCAGCATCAGGGCAGCTGATAAACAAGACAAAATATGCAGTTTACGTACATCATCTCACAGATTAAGAGGTAGGACACAAAGTGGAGAGAATTACTAGGATCAAAAGGCAGGAGTTTCCAATACAGTACCTAGGTTGCCCTATATTCTATGCTAGGAGAAAAATGGACTATTATGAATGATTGATCACAAAGGTATTGAATAAACTACAAGCATGTAAAGGCAAATTACTATCCATTGGGGGCAGAGAAGTGCTGATTGCTCATGTGTTACAGAGCATGCCAATGCACCTTTTATCAGCAGTTAATCCTCCAAACTCAGAAATTAACAAACTGCATAAAATATTTGCACGGTTCTTCTAGAGTAGTGCAGTAGGAGGAGGCAATAGAAACTGGGCTTCATGGAATACCATGTGCGTGCCAGTGGAAGAAAGAGGCACTGGTTTTAGATCGTTATATGTTGTTTCAAAGGCCTTGTTCTCAAAACTGTGGCAGAATTACATAACTAAGCCTAGTATGTGGAGTTCCTTCATGAGCCAAAAATACTGCAAAAAGCATAATTTAGTTTTTGTTCCATGGAGACGAGGATCCCATATATGGAGGAAGATAATTGAACGTAGAGAACTAATAGAACATCAAATTGGTTGGCACACAAAGACGGGGTCTTCTTTATTCTAGTTTGATAACTTGACTGGCCTAGTTGCTTTGTACTTTATTTTTCCTCGAGAATTTGGATTGGACGAGACATTCCACAATGTATATGATGTGGTGGAAAATGAATTATGGAACATGAATATGCTGCTGGAGATTCTACCTGAAGAACTGGCACTACATATTGTGGAAAACATCAAGCCACCTACTGTACAAGGAGTATTAGATGTTCCTTATTGGATGCTAGAATCTCGAGACTTCTTCACTGTAAGGACAACATGGGACTACTTGATAATAAGAAAGGATCCAAGCATAGCATATAAGATGATATAGGTAAAGAGATTACCTTTCAAAATTGCTTTTTTCATGTGGAAGGTGTGGAAAGGTAAATTACCACTGCATGACTTTATGAGAAGGCTGGGATATTTAATGGCTTCAAAATGTTGGTTGCAGAGACCCTAAGGAAGAAATAATGCAGCACCTCTTCTTCAAATCTGATACTGCTAGGTGTGTGTGGAGATATTTCTAACTAGAGCTGGAATTGCTATTGAGGGCATCACTATGCACAAAGCCATAACAAAATGTTTGACAGCAAAGGTAAACAATAGGCTCAAACCAATTATGCAAGCACTACCTTTATGTATTGTATGGGAGCTGTGGAAATGAAGGAACAGTATGAAATATGGAGAGGCAGTTTCAACAAGTAGAGTAATATAATAGGTTTCATCAGCATTTCAGTCTTTGGTCAGGGTTAGAAAGCCATGTATATTTGATGTCCCTCACAGGTGGTTGGACTTACTATCAATGTTAGAAAACTACACTCCTAGACTTAAACTTCAGAATGTATTGTGGGAACTACCTAAGGAAAGGTGGCTCAAAGTAAACACAGATGGTGCATCAAGGGGAAATCCGGGAAGAAGTGCAATTGGTTTCTGCATCAGAGATGATCATGGTGACATTGTAATGGAAACTGGGAGAGAAATTCATGAGACCACAAACATAGAAGCTGAGGCAGTGGCAATAGTAGAAGCACTGAGATATTGTAGTCTGCAGAAGTATACACATGTATGCATTCAAACAGACTCTATATTGCTGAAGAAAAACATGGAAGGTGAGTGGAAGCCTCCTTGGTCTATAGCTCATCAAGTTGAAGTAATCACGTAGCTCATGAAAGGAAGGAATTATGTAGTTGCTTACATTTTTAGAGAGGGAAACAACCTGGCAGATTACTTGGCCAATTATGCTCTTAATTATTGAAACATAGATTGCCAAGGATTCTGGGATTTTGACTCTTTCGGAAGAAGGATAGTCAATGAAGATAAGATCCAATGCCCATACATAAGAGTAAAAGTTGCCAAGAATTGAGAAGAGAAGGACAAAACACAAGTGACAAGCAGGGACTTCAATACGATCAACATATCCAAATCCTAAGGAAGGCGGATATGGTGATCTATTTTCTCACTAACTCTGGTTTCCTTTTTGCAGGTACATCTTATGCTTTAATGGAATCCCGTATGGTGGTATTAGTGCTAAGAACTTATTCCTACGGGAGGATATTAAATATAGGAAAGAACATGGAGTCAAGGCCAATCACATGGTTGTTCAATGCAGCAGATATAACACACCATGCAGTGAATGACTCTACCTCAGCAGTAACAAGGCAGGCTGTATATATAAATGGAGGTAAGGTGAACAGAATGGAGCAGACAATCTCAAATCATAAACCAAATTTTCCCAGAATGTGTAAGAGAATTGGGCAAGGGAAGTCAGAAGATGTAGGAGAATGGAGTGCAGATAAAGAAGATGGGAGGATGCCAAAAACAAGAGGTGGAATAGAATCAGGACAAGAGAAAATGCAACAAAAGGCAACCAATAGGAAAGAGAGGAAATATGCTAAACTTCCCAGAATATCTAATAGAATTGGGCAGTATGATGGGGATATTTCAAATCCAAGGAGCAGTAGTTCATGAGATACGGGAAGCCAGGAAAAGTTGGAGACAAATCAGCTTCACATGAGGCCAAAAGAAGCAAGAAATGAGAAGCAAACGCAGTATGTCAAACAAAATGAAAGCTACTGGGAAAATCATTGGAATGAAAAGAAGGATGGATGGTACAATAAACCTGGATGCTTGGTCAACATAAAAACAAAGGAACACCAGCTAAAAACAATAAGGTAAGCAGCTCACAGAGTCATCCTCCACATTCAAATCCTTAGAGAGGAGAATATGGAGATAACAATTTGTACTAACATTTTTTTCGTTTTTGCAGGGGATGTTACTGTACCTATGCCTTATGTTTCGAAAGACTACCAGTTGGTGGTATTAGAATATGGTGCTCATTCCACTTGTAGGAAATCAAACATATGGACAAGCATAAGAGATAAGAGTTCTATGAGGAGATTAGGTGAACAACAAGGTGCCAAAACCTTAAGGTGGAGGCGGCTCCTAACTACTAAATAGACATATATCCTCGTGCAAGAACTTAATACAGGGAGGAACAATACCAAGTCAAATTTTGATAACTGGGAACTTATGGAGGGTGTGATGAAGACACTTTGGCAATCATACTCATTAGACCTCTCACAATGACAACAAAATTCACACAAAAAAAAGGAGGCAAATACAGAAAGGAAATCACATGTAACTGACAACAAAGGCATGCACGATTCAAATACAACTGCAAGTACTTTGGCCGCACGTGCTGTGTTAATCCATTATGTAGAGTGAAAGGCAAAACAAAACAAACAGCAGACCCTACAAATAAATGATGACTACCTCAACACACAGATCATGAGATTGACAGTATACTTAGGGTAAGTTGTTGGGAGAGGAAGGCAGGTGAAACATGCTGCACAATTGAAGATCAAGATAAGGCAGTCGACTAGACAACATTGGCAAGATTGTTTGGACGAAACTGGATCAAGCTGGACATTAAAGGTTATGGGAAAGGAAAATAGGACAACAAGATATGGTTTGCAGGAAGAGACAATGACAAGAAACAATACAACAACAACAATATTGGATCGACAACACAGTGTTGAACAAAGAGATGGACCAATGTTACTTTTTGAAAAAGAGGGTTATTTGTGCAAATTTCGAGAAGGTGCAGGAATAACATTACCTCATGTATGGAATCTTAAGTGGCTATGTGTACAAATGGCTAGTTTTTATTCATTTTTTTAGTTTTTTATACTAGATAGAATTAGTTTATTTTGTAATACCAATTTTAGACTTCACAAGTCCAAAGTTGGTAATAGGATCAATGTATTTTCATATTTTACATTCCTACCTTGTGTAGGACAACATGAAACTTTGTTATTATTTTTAATATTTATTAATAAAAACTAGCCCTAGGCCTTGCCTAGTGGATTGCATAAAAAAGTGTTTGGTTGATCGTTGTGGACAACTTAAAGGGGCCCTTTATGTATTTATCCTAAAACTAGTAAAAATTGCATGGGGCGCTCAAATATGGGTGCACCTTTTTAACTTATACCGTTTAGTTTTTCTGTTTGCATCCACACCCATTTTTTAATAAAAGTATTTAAAAAAGACGATATTGTCCTTTAAAAAAATGTAGATTGCAGGAAACAATTTCAGCATGTTTTGGTATGAATTATTAGCAAATGAACTAAATAATTTTAGCATGCATTAGAAAAAACTCATAAGAAAATTACATACTGCAGGACAAATACTTAAGCATGTTTAGTCTGAAGTTTTAGCAAATGAACTAAAAACCTTCAGCATTTTTACACTGAAGATTTGGATAAAACTCATGACAAAACATCAGCATGTTTTACTGTGAAGCTTTAGCAAATGAACTAAATAACTTCAGCATACATTAGCACAAATTCATTAGAAAAATATATACTGCAAGACAAAAACTTAAGCATGTTTAGTCTGATGTTTTAGCAAATGAACTAAAAAACTTAAGCATGTTTAGTCTGAAGTTTTTGCAAATGAACTAAAAAACTTAAACATGTTTAGTCTGAAGTTTTAGTAAATGAACTAAATAACTTCGAAATGTTTAGTCTGAAGTTTTAGCAAATGAACTAAATAACTTCAGCATGGATTAGCAAACACTCATTACTGCAAGACAAAAACTTAAGTATGTTGTCACGACCCGAATTCCAACTGTCGGGAACGTGATACACTGTACTTGCTAGGCAAGCCAACATTAGAAGTTTTTAAACATTTTAAACAATTAAAAATTTACGAAGTCTTTCTATCATCCAACATATAATACCAAAATAATATATGAAATAATAAAACGATACTACGAAACTAATACTAATATCTAGCTACCCAGGATTTAGAATAACAATTCACGAACTACTAAAATGTTACTACAAGTATTTGGCTCAAAGAAAATATATAACTGTTTTGAATTAAATAAAACAACAAATGAATAATAAGAGGAAGACTCCAAGAATCTGCGGACGTCGGCAGATCTACCTCGTGTCTCCGTGCGAATAATCAGCTACAACTCTAACTCAGTTCGGACCTAAACCTGGATCTGCACAAGAAGTGCAGAGTGCAGTACTAGTACAACCGACTCCATATACCGATGAGTGTCGAGCCTAACCTCGACGAAGTAGTGACGAGGCTAGAAAGGACATCACATAAAAAACTTGGGCATATATAATCATGCTAGTAGAAATAACAGCAAATAAAGATTTAAAAATAACCAATAATGGGAAGGGAGCATGTGATAGGGAATTTTAACATAAGGATCGAGGAAACGAAAAGACAGAAATAGACAAGGAAATTTGCACGGCATCACCCTTCGTTCTTTTACCCTCAACCTCACCAAATAATAAATAGAATGCACGGCATCACCCTTCGTGCTTTTATTCTCATCCTCACCAGATTATAAATAAGAATGCACGGCATCACCCTTCGTGATTTTAATCTCATCTTCACGAGATAATAAATAAGAATGCACGGATCACCCTTCGTGCTATTACTCTTAACCTCACAATATAAATAAATTATGCACGACATCACCTTTCGTGCTTTACACTCTTCCTCACCATTTCAATGAAATATGCACGACATCACCCTTCGTGCTTTACACTCTTTCTCATAATATAAATGAATTATGCACGACATCACCCTTCGTGCTTTACACTCTTCCTTACCAATCACAAAATCATTATCAACAGATAAAGAGGAATTTCATAAGAAATCAGTATTTCATCATAATTACTTTCACAATTTAACATATCATCCTCAACCAATATTCACAATATTATCCATCTCTATGGAACCGGATACAATCCCTCAACATTTCAATAGCAACAAAAAAACATAATAGGCTTTAAGCCTACAAGAATAACAAGAATGAACTTTCACTCGTATGTTATGACTCGACCACAACGTATAGGTACTCGTTACCTCACCTATACATCATATTTAGCAACACAAAAAGTAGCAAGTAGTCACACAATACCTATTCCCTCAAGCTAAGGTTAGACAAAACACTTACCTCAATTCTGCATGCCACTCACTGTACAAGTACTTCTTTTTCTTTAGAATTCACCTCCAACCCACTCGTATCTGTCATAATTAGTTCAATATCATTAATTATTGCTAAAGGAATCAACTTTAATACATAATAATGGTTTTCCTAAGTATTCCAAAAACATTTAAAAACCGACCCCGGGTCTGCTTAGTCCAAACTCAGATTTCGGACCAAAATCCGTTTACCCATTCACCCCCGAGCCCGAATATGTAGTTATTTTCGAAATCCAACCCAAATTTTAGGTCTAAATTCCAATTATCAAAAATTCCTTAGTTCTACCCAAACCCCCAATTTCTACCATGTGCAAACCCTTGATATTTGATGGAAGAGTGATGAAAAACAATGGGTAATTGAGAGAAAATTGTTTAGAATCGTTTACCAACACTTTGGGAAGAACTTGTCTCTTGCGAATCGCCTCTAAGCCTTCTTGGTTTTGAAAATATTAAAGAATGGCCTAATCATGTGTTTACGTTCTGTTTTTAATCGCTGAGCAGGCCTTCTTCGCGTTCATGAAGGGCCTGTCGCATACGCGGAGCATTGCAGCCCAAAGGCCATCGCGTTCGTGATGTACTCTTCACGTTCGCGAAGCTTTGCTCATGTTGACAATCGCGTTCACAACCAAGTGTTCGCATTCGCAGTAGCCTTGTCGTATTCGCGAATGTATCCTCCAGTGCTTCGCGTTCTTGACTAGAGTTACGCATTCGCGTAGAATAAATCGACCCCAACCCGTTTACTCTTCGCGATCGTGGAAGAGGCTTCGCGATCGCGAAGAACAATGCATCAGTGCACCAGAAACAACTATAACACCAGATTTTTCTAAGTAAAAACATCCCGAGGCGTACCCTAAACTCACCCGAGCCCTCGGAGCTCCAAACCAAACATGCACACCAGTCTAAAAACATCCTACAGACTTGCTCGTGCGATCAAATTGCTAAAATAACACCTAAAACTACAAAAATAGCATCAAAACTCATGAATTTCTCAAGAACACCTCAAATTTACTATTTCTTCAACCAAACGTCTGAATCATGTCAAATAAACTCTGATTTCCACCAAATTTCACAGATATGACTTACATATTATAACAAACCTGTTCCGGGCTCCGGAACCAAAATACGGACCGGATACCAACGAGTTCAAACATTAATCAATTTATTTAATTCCTTTAAATTATAGTTTAACAATTTTCATCAAAAAATCATTTCTCGAGCTAGGGGCTTCAGAATTTGATTCCGAATATACGCCCAAGTCCCATATTTTACTACAGACCTCCCGTGATCGTCGGAACATGAGTCCGGGTCCGTTTATCAAAGCATTGACCAAAGTCCTCTGAAAATCAATTTTAACTCTCAAAAATTATTATTTCATGTATTTTCACATAAAGGCTTTCCAGATTCACGCACAAACTGTGCACGCAAATTGAGGTGAAGAAAAATAATGTTTTTAAGGCTAACGATCCCGGAATAGAGTCTTAAATCATAAGATGACCCTTTGGGTCACAACAATCTCCACCTCTAAAACAAACGTTCGTCTTCGAACGGACATAGAAAATTACCTGAACTGGCGAACAAGTGTGGATATCTACTCTACATGTCTGATTCGGACTCCCAAGTAGCTGCCTCAACAGGCTGACCTCTCCACTGCACTTGAACTGAAGGGTAACTCTTTGACCTCAACTGACAAACCTGCCGGTCTAGAATGGCTATCGTCTCCTCCTCATAAGTCAAATATTTGTCCAATTGGACAAAGTTGAAAATTAACACGTGGGACAGGTCACCATGATATTTCCGGAACATAGACATATGGAATGCCGGATGAACGGACGATAAACCTGGAGGCAACACAAGTCTATAAGCTACATCCCCCACTCTCTTTAAGATCTCAAATGGCCCGATATACCTTGGGCTAAACTTGCACTTCTTCCCAAATCTCATAACACCCTTCATGGGCGATACCCGAAGTAATACCCTCTCTCCGACCATGAATACTACATCACGAACTTTATGGTCGGCATAACTCTTTCGCCTGGACTGAGCTATATGAAGTTGATCTTGTATAATCTTGACCTTGTCCAAAGCCTCCTAAACTAAGTTTGTACCCAACAACTGAGCCTCTCCCAGCTCAAACCATCCAACTGGCGACCTGCACCGTCTACCATATAATGCCTTTTAGGGAGCCATATGAATGCTCGACTGGTAGTTTTTATTGTAGGCAAACTCCGTTAATGGCAAGAACTGATCCCAAGAACCTCCAAAGTCAATAACACAGACGCGGAGCATGTCCTCCTATCGCGACCCCAAAACCGCCCCGGTCGTGATGGAGCCTATCATGGTATTAGGCAAGCCACACACTTTCAAATAATTCGATTTCTTACCAGAAAACCCATATATTAATAGTAAAATCTCATTACATAAATTTTTAAAAGCCGAATATTATTAAAACACAAAATAAGTCCCAACACTAGTATCACCAAGTCATGAGCTGGCACAATTACAAATGCTGAAATATAGAATGGACTAAACATTGTCTCAAATAATAAAATATGCCAAGGAAGATAAGGAAGGAGAAGGCGAGGCTGCGATCGCCAGGAAGTTACCTCAAAGTTTCCGACTGGAATTCACATTGTTATCCATATCGATGGAATCAGATACAATCCCTCAGCATTTAAATAGCAACAATAAACACGGTTAATAGGTTTTAAGACTACAAGAATAACAAGAATGAACTTTCACTTACATGTTATGACTCGACCACAACATATAGTTACTCGTCACCACACCTATACATCGTATTTAGCAGCAAAACAAGTAGCAAGTAGTCACACAATACCTATTCCCTCAAGCTAAGGTTAGACAAATCACTTACCTCGATTCCGCAGGCCACTCACTGCTCAAGTACTGCTTTTTCTTTAGAATTCACCTCCAACCCACTCGTATCTCGTCATAATTAGTTCAATATAATTAATTATATCTAAAGGAATTAACTTTAATGCATAATCATGGTTTTCCTAAGTTATTTAGAAAAAAGGTAAGAACTGACCTCGGGCCTGGTTGGTCCAAACTCGAGGTTCGGTCCAAAATCCGTTTACCCATTCACCCCCGAACCTGAATATGTAGTTAGTTTCGAAATCCAACCCCAATTTGTGGTCTAAATTCTAATTACGCAAAATTCCCTAATACTACCCAAACACCCAATTTCTACCATGAAAACCCTTAATTTTTTATGGAAAAGTGATGAAAAACAATGGGTAATTGAGAGAAAATAGTTTAAAATCGTTTACCAACACTATGGGAAAGAACTTGTCTCTTGTGAATCGCCTCTAAGCCTTCTTGCTTTTGAAAATATGAAAGAATGCCTAATCCCGTGTTTAAGTCCTGTTTTATCTGATGGGAAAACCTTCTTCGCGTTCACGAAGGGCCTGTCGCGTTCACAGAGCATTGCGGCCCAAAGGCCATCGCGTTTGCGATGTACTCTTCACGTTCGCAAAGCTTTGCTCATGTTGACCATCGCGTTGGCGACCAAGTGTTCGCGTTCGCATAGAGTAACTTGACTCGCCTCCTCATATCCCCTTAACCCATCGCGTTCACAGTAGCCTGGTCGTATTCAAGAAGGTATCCCCTAGTGCTTCGCGTTCGCGGCCTGTGTTACGCATTCGCGTAGAACAAATCGACCCCCATCCTATTTACTCTTCGTGATCGCGTACGAGGCTTAGCGATCGCGAAGAACAACGCATAAGTGCACCAGAAACAACTATAACACCAGATTTTCCTAAGTTAAAACATCCTTAAGCCTACCCGAAACTCATCAGATCCCTTGGGGCTCTAAACCAAACATGCACACCAATCTAAAAATAACCTACGGACTTGCTCGTGCGATCAAATCGCTAAAATAACACCTAAAACTATAAATTTAGCATCAAAACTCATGAATTTCTCAAGAACACCTCAGATTTACTATCTCTTCAAACGGACGTCCGAATCACGTCAAATAAACTTCGATTTCCATCAAATTTCACAGATATGACTTAAATATTATAACAAATCTGTACTGGGCTCGGGAACCAAAATACGGGACCGATACCAACGAGTTTAAATATTAATTAATTACTTTAATTCCTTTAAGTTTCAATTTAACAATTTTCATCAAAAATTCATTTGTCGAGCTAGGGACTTTGGAATTTTATTCCGAGCATATGCCCAAGTCCCATATTTTACTACGGACCTCCCGGGACCGTAGGAACATGGGTTCGGGTCTGTTTACTCAAAGTGTTGACCGAAGTCAACTAAAAATTAATTTTAACTCTCAAAAATTATAATTTCATATATTTTCACATAAAGGCTTTCCTAATTCACGCCCAGACTGTGCACGTAAATTGAGGTAAATAAAAATGATATTTTTAAGGCTAACTGGATCAGAATAGAGTCTTAAATCATAAGATGAACCTTTGGGTCATCACACATGTTTAGTCTGATGTTTTAGCAAATGAATTAAAAAGCTTAAGCAAGTTTAGTCTGAAGTTTTCGCAAATGAACTAAAACACTTAAGCATGTTTAGTCTGATGTTTTAGCGAATGAACTAAATAACTTCAGCATGTTTAACCTGAAGTTTCGGGTAATACTCATGAAAAAACTGTAGACTGCAGGATAAATAACTTTAGCATGCATTAGCATGACGTTTTAGCTTCACGGTGAAACAACTTCATGCAAGTGTGATTCTAAAGATGAATCTAGACAAGATTTTTTTTTTATAAAGATGGTGAGAGGAGAGGAAGTGATCGTATTTCATGAATGAGGTTGCAAATCATGCGATTAATGTGTGACGCAAGTTTATATCTTTTGTTAGGAGTGTAATTGTCATATTATTACAGATTTTTTATCAGCTAGCTACCAAATCAATAATTTTAAAAATAGGACACATGTTAAAAGGGGGCACAAATATAAGGTACGGTTGTAAATACCCCTAAAACTATGGTTTCATAACAGTAAGATTTAAGAAAGCTATTGTCACGACCCGATTTCCCACCGTCGGGATCGTGATGGCGCCTAACGCTGAACTTGCCAAGAAAGCCAACATTAGAGGTTTGCAACATGAAAATCTTATAATATACGGATAATCATTACAATACAACACATGAAAATAAAATAAGAAGCGAAATTTATATAATGATATTGCGCAATTAATACTGATATGGCTAACTACCCATGATCTGGAGTCAAGTTCACACACTACTAAGATTAACTACAAGTATTTGGTTGAAAGAAAGAATTACAACTTTTGTGAACTAAATAAAATAGTAAATGAATATATAGGAGTGGACTCCAGGAATCTGCGGAGTCGGCAGATCTACTTCTGCGCAAACTCCAGCTACAAACTCAGGTCAACTCGGACCGATACCTTGATTTGCACAGAAAGTACATAGTGTAGCATCAGTACAACTGACCCCATGTACTGGTAAGTATTGAGCCTAACCTCGGCAAAGTAGTGACGAGGCTAGGACAAGACACCCACATATAACCTGAACAGTACAATCATGCTAGAGGCAAAAACAATGAATAAAGATACAAAGCAGAAAATAATGGGAAGGGGACATACATTGGGGGATTACAATATAAAGAGTGTGAATAATGAAAAGATAGAATTAAACAGAAATCCTTAAACGAATTAAGCAATTAAAACTGCAAGGAAAATTGCACGACATCACCCTTCGTGCTTTTTTCTCTCAACCTCACCAGATAAATAAATAGAACGACACGACACCACCCTTTGTGCTTTATCAATCATAAATCATGGCACGACATCACCCTTCGTGCATCAACACTCACATATAATGGCAAGACATCACCCTCCGTGCTTTACACTCTTTCTAACAATATAAATAATGCATGCACGGCATCACCCTTCGTGCTTTACACTCCTCCTCAAAAATCGCAGAATCAATAACAATGGATAAATAGGAGTATCACAAAGAAACCAATATTTTACCCATAATTAATATCACAATTTAAACCTCAAACTTGAATCAATATTTGAAAGTTACCAAATCTAAGCGAAACCATATATAAGTAACCCAACATTTCAAATAACGCACTAAGCATGGATAATAGAATTTAAGACTACAAAATAGACAAGAATAAAATTTCACTTGCATGCTATGACTCAATAACAATGCATAGATGCTCGTCACCTCACCTACAAATCGTATTAAACAACCAAACATGTAGCAAGTAAAAACATAATAGCTATTCCCTCAAGCCAAAGTTAGACACGAAACTTACCTCGATTCGCAGGCCACTCACTGCTCAAGTACCGCTTTTCCCTTAGAATTCACCTCCAACCCACTCGTATCTAGTCACAAATAGCTTAATACCATCAACTATCACTAAAGGAATCAACTTTAATAAATAATTACAGATTTCCCGAATTTTCCCATAAAAGTTAAAAACCGACCCCGGGTCTGCTTGGTCCAAACTCTAGGTTCGGACCAAAATCTGTTTACCCATTCATCCCCGAGCCCAAATATGTAATTGGTTTCAGAATTCGACCCCAAATCGAGGTCTAAATTTCAAAAATTTACAAAATCCCCAATTCTCCTAAAATCCCTAATTTCTACCCTGAAAGAACAAGATTTAGGCCTGGAAATCTAATGGGTGTTCATGAAAATTGAAAGGAATCAGTTTAAGAACACATGCTTAGGATTTGGTGCTGAATTCCCACTTCAAAAATCGCCCAATGTTAAGTTCTAGTGAAGAAAATATGAAATTTTGAACAAATTCTATTTTTAAAGTCTGCTCTAAAACACTGGACATGACTTCATCGCATTTGCGAGAGGCCTGTTGCGATTGCGATGCACAGCGGCCTCTCGCGAGGCTATATACACGTTCGCGTAAGGAAGTTCTCCCAAGTGTCACGACCCGAATTCCCAACCCTTGGGATCGTGATGGCGTCTAACACCACACTTGCTAGGCAAGCCAATGTTAGAACTTAATTAACCATTTTCCTTTAAATTTATTTAAACACGAATAAAAAATTCCAAATAAACACGAAATCCAAACCTTTCCAATGACTAGTATCAAGAATAATATTAAAAATAATAAGACGAACCACGAACTAATACTAAATGTATAATTACTCAAGGTCTAGTGTCAAAATTCACGAACTACTAAAGAATACTACAAATAATTGGACTGAAAGAAATGTATCTCTGTTTTGAATTAAATAAAACAGTATCTAAATAATAAAGAGAAGACTCTAGGGAGAAGTGACACCGCATTCTTCGTACAATGGGTATTGTGGAATCGAGCGAGGTTGCTTTTGTCACGTCTCACTTCAGAGGAGCGGTTTGTCAGTAGTGGCGGGCATATGAGTTGCTTTTAGATTCTGGTAAAGATCGAAACTTTATTTTCCAGAATAGCTCCTCTTACAATTTATGTTTGTTTGGAAGTTGTTATAGTTGGATTTGAGCCGTTCAGAGGACTTTTAACCCGAGAAGTCCATTTTAGAGTATCGGGTTATCGTCTTCGAGGTAAGTATCTTTCCTAAACTTGTGTGGGGGAATTACCCCTTAGGATTTGAGTCTCCTATGCTGCTTGTAGCCCGTGTACGCGAGGTGACGAATGCGTACTCGTACTTATTTGTAGGAGGTTGGCCTTTTATGATTCTTAGGTCCTTATATTCCCTGTGTATGAAGTTGTAATTGTTATGATTGAGTTCCTAATTTCTAATTTCATCTCTTCATGTTTAAAGTAGAATTACTTGCTTTTAGATTCCCTTTGTTGTTTATTTGATCTTAATTAGCTTAATTGAAGATCCTACCCTTCTACCGTCATACTATATTGTTTTTCATAAACTTCCTATTTAATTGAAATTGGTATTATCTCACCCTATAATTGTTTAGCTTTAATTGGATTTATTATTATCTTTTGCGGTTACTCTTACTTGAATTGTTGAAAAATCTCTCGTGATTGCTCAACCTTAAAAGGAATTTGCATACCTATATCTTAGCTGACTTGCCTTTACTTGGAATTAATTGACTTGTGTTGGCTTCTTATTGTTGACTTGAATATATTAGATTCGTTGTTACGTCTTGTTTCTTTCTGGTTAATCTGTTTCCTTTACGCTTGGTATTTATTTTCAGCGGTTATTCCTTGTTAATGAGTTCTACTGTTCTTGTGATTTAAGTTTTTTTATTGATTTGTTCGTCGTACATTGCAGTTCTATCATTTGTTGCTTTTGTACCTGTTGTGGCAATGTATGATGTCTTCTGTCATGTTATAGTTGCTATCCTTGTTGGTTGCATTGCATATTTGAATTGGGGACTACGGACGTATTCTGGGATATTCTCTTGTACTGCATATATAAATTGGGGACTACAGACATATTATGAGAGATCCCCCTTGCACTACATATTTATTTTTGGGGACTACAGGCGTATTATGGGAGGTCCCCCCAGCACTGTATATTTACTTTTGGGGACTACAGACGTATTCTGGGAGATCCCCCCTGTACTGCATGTCTAATTCTGAACTACAAGACGGAATCCCGGTATATTATCTTGCAGAAACTATGTTCGAACGATATTATTTGAAAAGTATTTATCTTGAAAGAAACTCAGTTTGGAAGACATTTATTGAAAAGGTATATTTGAAAAGCATTTATCTTGAAGAAATTACAGCGAAAGCTAACATATCTACCTTGTATCTCCGTGCGAATAATGTCAGCTACTATTTTCACCTAACTCTAACCGGTACCTGGATCTGCACAAGAAGTGCAGAGTGTAGTATTAGTACAACCGACCCCATGTACTGAGTAAGTGTCGAGCCTGACCTAGACGAAGTAGTGACGAGGCTACGACGGGGCATTAACAATATAACCTGTGAACAATTTATAATAAAGCAAGAAGGAAATTCTAAACTAAACAAAACAATAATATGTAGCAATGAATAATATAACTCAGCCACCTTTTCCAGGTCTCAGCTATAACCAATTCTCACATAAGTTTCCAAATTCCACTTTGAAACAACCGTAAGTACATAATATGATAAACATTAAGTAAAACAATAAGTTTTCAAATCCTTGTGTTTAAAAATCAGTAAAACATAAATGTTCTCCTTTATTACTCCTGGTTGCGGCGCGCAACCTGCTCCCACTTGTCCACCCTTATTGCTCCTCCCTATATATATCACCCTTATTTCTCCTGTTGCGGCGTGCAACCCGATCCCACATGTCCACCCTTATCACTCCTTGTTGTGGCGTGCAACCCGCTCCCACCAAACAATCACATCCCTTTATTTATAAAAAGATTTTAACAATTTAAGTCAAAGCCTTTCACAATATTTATGTCTCAACAATTGTAAAAAGAACAATTTAACTTTAAATAATAGTAAGAGCAAAATATGAAATAATGACAATAAAACAATGAGTGTTCCAGCCTTTATTTTATAAATAGTTAAACATGAATATTCTCCCTTATTACTCCTTGTTGCGGCGTGCAACCCGATGCCACCTATCCACCTTTATTTCTTCTCCCTATATATATATATATATATATCCCTTATTTCTCGTGTTGCGGCATGCAATCCGATAACACATGTCCACCCTTATTAGTCCTTGTTGCGGCGTGCAACCCGCTCCCACCAGACAAATCACATTTTATCTCTTTATTTATAATAAAGTTTCACAAATCAGATTCCAAGACTTTCTCAATACTTAAATCTCAATTATCATAAACAGGAAACAATACTATTCAGAAACTTCACCAATTATCACTACACAATGAAACCAACCGAAATGTATAATGTAATATTAACAACCAGCTCAACCAGATGTACCACAATGTAACTAAGGAACAAGTAACACTTTCAAAATACTTGAAACAATATTTAACAACAAGTTGACGAACCAAGTAGACATGACGACATCAATGATCATAAAATAATTAAACTAGGGATTAATTAAATTGGAAACGGGGAAGGGATAATGTTCAACAAGTAATTTGGTGGTGCATAGATTCTCGTCACCTCACCTATACACCATACACATGAAAATTCACATAGCATTTAATTTGGGGATTCCTATTCCCTCAAGTCAAGGTTAAACCAAGTACTTACCTCAATTTCACAAGCAAATCACTACTCTAGCACAAATTTTCTTTCAGAATTTGCCTCTAACCCTCTCTAATCTAATAACAATTGGTTCAATATCATCAACTATTGCTTAAAGGAATTAACTGTAATGAAAAACTATGGTTTTCCTATGATTTCTTATCAAAATACAAAAAGGGACCTCGGGCCCGCTTGGTCTAAACTCGAGGTTTGGACCAAAACCCGTTTTCCCATTCTCCCCCAAGTTTGGATATACAATTGGTTTTGGAATCCGACCTCAATTCAAGGTCTAAATTCCCAATTTTCGAAATTCCAAAGTTCTACCCAAAAATTCCAATTTTACCATGAAAACACTAGATATTTGGTTAAAATCTAGTTAAAAGTTGTTAAGGATTGAAAAGAATTGGTTAGAGATCACTTACCAATGATTTGGAGAAGTTTAGGTGTTTGGAAAATCGCCTATGGAGGTTTAGGGTTTGAGAGAATTGAAAATGGGTGAAAATCCTGTTTAAAATCTCACTTAACTGGCTGCAAATGTGGCATTTGCGATCCATGGTTCGCAATTGCGAATGAGGAAGGGCTGGAAAAAGTCACATTTGCGACAAAAAGTTCGCAATTGCGAACTGGGCATCACAATTGGGATAAAAATGTTCGCAATTGCGACCACACCAGAAACCAACAATTCTTTCCGACACGAAAATGAGCATAACATCCTCATACGAGTCCAAATTCGATGATTCTTTTTCTTATGGCTCTGTAATTACGATACAGATCTAATGGTTCGATACAAACTGATTTGAAGCTCATTTGCTTAATATGGTATCATTTATTCTTGAAGAAACGATGATGAAGCATAAAAACAAGCGCAACATAGCCTAAACCTATCTGAAATTCACCCAAGCCCTCGGGGCTCCAAACCAAACATGCACGCAAGTCTAAAAACATCATACAGACTTTCTCGTGCAATCAAATCATCAAAATAACATCAAAAACTATGAATTTAACCTCAAAACTCATGATTTACTCAAGAACACTCAAATTTTCTAACTTTTCAACCGGACATCCAAATCACGTCAAATAAATTCCGATTCTCACCAAATTTCACAGATAGGACTTAACTATCATGACAAACTTGTACCATGCTCCGAAACTAAAATACGAGCCCGATACCAATGAGTTCAAATATTAATTCATTTCTTTCTTTCCTTTAAGAACCAGCACAACAATTTTCTTCAAAAATTGTTTTCTAAGGCTAGGGACCTTGGAATTAATTCCGGGCATATGTCCAAGTCCCATATTTTCTGCGGACCTACCGGGATCATCGGAACACAGATTCGGGTCCGTTTACTCAAAAATTTTACCAAAGTCAAGTAAAACCAAATTTTAACTCTAAAAATTTCTATTTCTCATATTTTCACATAAAAGCTTTCTGGTTTCACGCCCTGACTGCGCATGCAAATCGAGGTAACTAAAATTAGTCTTTTTAAGGCTAATGAGTGTCACGACCCAAATTTCGGAGTCGTGATGGCGCCTGTCATGGAACAAGGCCAGCCACCTAACTAAAACGATTCTAGGTTCAGTTATTGGAGAAAATGCTCATTTTTAATAAATCCAAATCAATAATAGTGGAACTTCATAATTTGGAAATAATTTAAGGAAGGAAAACAAAATTTAAATACTATAGGCTCGGATCCGGTGTAACACAGACATGAGCTACTAATACATAAACAAGACCCCAAAGAAATGACCAACATAGTCTGAAAGTAAATACGACAGGTAGAAGAGAAAGAGATGACGAGATCTCGGTCGCCAGCTGCTACCTCGTCAACTCCGATGAACTGCTGCGACTCACTGACCAGAGCTGGATCTCAATGTACTTGGATCTGCACAAAAGGTGCAAGGTATAACGTGAGTACACCAACTCAATATGTAACGAAAACAACCTATGGGCTGAGAGGTAGTGACGGACTAAACCTCCGATAATTTGAACAACAACATATAGTTTGAACATGACAATAATATAGTAGAAAGTAAGCGAAATTCACCGAGTTATGTCTGTAAACTTGCATATGTTCGTGTGAAATCAGAAATGCTATGTATACAGTATCCACTCTCATAAGGAAGTCCACTCAGTACTCGAATTGGCCATCAGGCCCAGGGAAAATCCATCCCAGAACATGGATAAATACAGTGACATAGTCACTCGGTACTGAGGAAAAAGAAAGGCCAATCCAGCCCCATGGAGAAGATCCATCTCCGAAACAAGACACCACGGAGAAAATCCATCTCCGGAACATATCACTCGGACAAGATCCATGTCCAGGGAAGATCTATCCCTCAATATATGTGCGCTCACTGGGGGTGTAAATATTCTGGAGGGGCTCATATAATCCCAAGCGCTATATCAAGCCAACGAAGTCATGATTTAAGGATCGCTGCGGTGTGCAACCCGATCTCATAGCTGTCTCAAAATCCGGCTCTAGGCCCCCACTCAGTCAATACTTTCCAATCTCACTCACCATGCTCTCAGATATATATCTATAATTCAGCCCAAACAATGATAATATGAAAGTAACTAACAATTTCTGAAACTAAGGCATGAGAATGTAGGCTACAACAGGACTCAGTGCATAACAGGGAATAACCACAAATAGAGACAGCAACAATTGACCATTC